>JAJEKB010016443.1:0-14415 GCA_022393335.1 Macrotrachela quadricornifera | reverse complement strand
TTAATCAATTTTCTTAAAATACCGAAAAATTATTTTTTTTTATAAAACTTGCAAAAAATTCTAAAGTTGATTGTTTCTGGAGGAATTAGTAAAACATCGACTTCGATTTTCGAGTTGAATACGTATAACTTCTGAATGCTTAAAGATATCCCTCATTTTGATTATTTCTAGATCTCGAAGATGATAAGAACAATCAAGCTGGAATTTTTAGCACAGATAGAACACATCAAATAACGAGACACATACTAGACGAAAAAATTTTTACAGGAGATCTTTGTAGGGTCTTCCATCAGGTCTTACCTTGCACCTGTATGACCTCATGAAACTTTGTTTGATTAGGCTGAACATTTTTTTGGGGATATCTACGACTATAAAGTCGAAAGTTCATTTTCTAGCGATTCTATAAGCTATCGTTAATGAAAAACTTCTATTACTTCTTATTAGAGAGGAAAATGTTGACAATTTTTTTGTATTCCAGGTTCTCGTAAAAACTGAATAAAAAATTAACGGTAGATCGAATTAAACTCGTTCAAGCGAAGATTGAAAGGCCACTATCCAACCCATCTTTAGAGCACATAAATAAAAGAAAGAAATTATTTTTTAATTTTATTAAAAAAGACGAGGGGTACCTGTAAGTCAAAAAGTCTTAGGCTTTTGCAGTCTTGTATATTTTCGAT
The DNA here is from genome assembly GCA_022393335.1 of Macrotrachela quadricornifera. Lineage (NCBI taxonomy): Eukaryota > Metazoa > Rotifera > Eurotatoria > Philodinida > Philodinidae > Macrotrachela > Macrotrachela quadricornifera. Next base: position 13,738 of record JAJEKB010016443.1, on the reverse strand, counting down.
TGATTTTCAAAAAGTTCAATTGAAAACCTCAAAAAAAAAATAAATAAAAATATTTTATAAACTATTATTCAATGCATTATCATTTTCTCTTACCAACAGTGAAAACCAGTTTTCTATCCTGTATATCCTTGAAATGAGTACTATTTTAGCAAGACTAGTAATTGTGATAATTGTATATCTCTGCTCAAGAGATTTAGAAAATCAAACCATTCTAGACTGTTCAATAGCTCACCAGGTTTATGGTTTGAGTATATACTCGATCTGAAAGCAATTTCGCATCCAAATATACTCCCTCGTTATGTATTTTTGAGTAGTAGCTTTTAAAATAGATATATATTTATATTTTGTTTGCTAAAAGTCTGCTGGAGTCAATCTATGTCTTAAAATAAAAACGTACTGATATTGTGTATAAGAAAGATTTGTAAGAGAAGCAACCTGAAGAGAATATATAAGGTTTCGAAATATAATTAAAATTTTAGTAAAAAAAAGTTTCTAAGTATTCTTTTTATTTCTGATTAACAATAAATTCTGTAAATAAACAAAAGAAAATTACCAATCTTCTTTTTTTATATTTCTATAAATTGATTAAAATAAAAATATTTTTTAATTTAGCAGGATTCAAATACATCAAGTATGAGTAACTCACAAGTTAAACCGTTTTTATCACGTATTCATATATCATTCATACCAAAGAAACTAGCAGCAACTGTTCAACATAAAGTAATAATACCAATCATATTTTGACTAACAAACACGTGTCTTATATATTGCGTATTTTATTTTTCGACAGGATATAAAAACAACTAAAGAACAAACTCAAAGTATAAATGATAATTCACCTTCTGTTCTATTTCAAGATATTTCAACTCCTAAAGGAACAAAAACACCATTGATGACTCCAAATATTAATGAATTTAATGGAACATCAGTTAAATCTCTACGATTATCGACTACGTCTATGAAAAATAATTCTCATCAATCGAATTCTTTGAGTATTTCCTTTCATCGATGGTTTAAGTAAGTAATCATTTTATTTTATCATATTACACCGAGATAAATAACATTCATACTATATACATTTAGTAATTTAACAAATAGACAAAAGATGATCTTTCGAGTGAGTATTATTACTATAATACTTGTTATTTGCTTAGCTGGTGCCATCTTACCACCTATCTTTTTACTTGTACTGAATCAAAATATATCAGTTTGTAAGTAATTATTTTTTATGACCAATATATTAATTAATATGTATTTTTTTTTATTCAAGCATCTAGTGCAACCAATCTGACAGCATCTTTTTGCTCGTCAAAAACATGTATTGGTTATGAAACACCATATCGTACGTCAATTGTTACTGTTTTATATCCATTCGATCAGACTGCAAATGATCTAAGTGGTTATTATAGCGGAGTAACTTATGGTTTAAGTTTACCAAATTATAATACTGTTACAAGTTATATTCGTCAAGCAATCGTACTGGATTCGACTAATAATCAATATATTCGTATTCCTTATGTAAACTTACGACAGCAAAGTTTTACTATAGAATTATGGTGTCTTATATCGAGTGGTGGAAGTTCAATTGATTATGGTTTATTTAGTCAATGTGGTTCAGATTTAATATGTTTTTCGTTAAGTATTCGTAATAATCGTGTAGCATTATCATTTGATTCAATGAATACTAGTGCAAATATATTATTAGGTGGAAGTGTACTTTCCGTATCGTCTTGGCATCATATAACCGTCGTTTATGATGCAATTTTGCGTCAACAATTGATTTATACAAATAGTCGAATTGATGCTGTATCATGTGGAACTGTTGAACCATATCAAGGAACATTGACTAATGCTCGTACATATATTGGATTTAGTTCTTCAGTCAATTATTCATCATCATATTTCCATGGGTGAGAAAAAAAATATATTAACTATTTAAATTTTAATCGAAATATTTTTTCGATATTTAATTAGATATATTGATCATGTTACTATATCAGTTGGCACTGCTCGAACTGTAAATCAAATATCTAATGATGCTTCACTTATTGCTTATTATCCATTAGATACAACAGATACATTACTCGATCGTAGTGTTAATATGATTCATGGTATTGCAAATGGTATAAGAATAGTTTCATCAGGACGTCTTCAACAAGCTATATATTTTAATCTTAGTACAAGTTATTTTCAAGCACAATGTTTTCCTACAATGCGTTCATATAGTATGCCCTTATCTATTTCACTCTGGATAAATCCAACAACAATTACTGGTGGTAGTTCATTGATACATGTATCAAACCTTCAAAATGGCACTGGATCTGTTTGTTATGATCTTTTAGGTTTCACAGCTGTTGGTGTATTAGTTGCTCAATTAATGACACCTCCAACTTCAACTCTTAATAGTATTGAAAGTATAATATTACCATTACAAACATGGACTCATCTAGCTGTTGTTTATACGAGTACAAATGGTTTTCGTTTGTTCATCAATGGACAATTAGTTGGAGCTGTACAAATGTCCACAAATAATAATTTATTCAATACTTACATTACATTGGGTAATAATAGTCCAGGACTTTCAGTATCCAGTTCTGCTTGTTCATCATCATCTATTGTTGCTGGACTATACAAAGGTGCTATAGATGAATTTCGAGTGTATAATCGAGAGTTAGATGCTCAAGACCTTTGTGTACTTTCAAATATCTAATGTATATTTGAAAATACCTATTCATTCTAAGGAATATTGAATTTATATTATCTTTACAGACATGTTATTTCTCATTAAAACAGTGTTTGTCGTGATTGATATCATAAGTTAATTTATGATCTTTGAACGTGAAGACAGAAGGCTACAATAACAGAAGAAGTAATCAACATATAGAATTAATCAATGTGAAACAATTTACACCCTTTTTGAAATATATCGATTAACTAATCTACCGATAATGGTAGAGCGAAAAATATGTCCCGATATTTATCACATCTCTTTAAATTAAAAAAACAAATAGAACGTTCAAATAACTATCATTCGATACATTTCGTTAAGGCAACATTAGTTTATATAATAGTCAAATTAGTAGTTGAAAAATCACAACACTTTTATTCTTATGATTTCAGATAACATTGTAAATAGTTATTTTCTTTTGTTATAAGCATTCATTCTAAGTTTCATAATTTCATAACATCAAGTGATTAATGTGAGAAAAAAAGATGTGAAGTCCTAGTAAGACTTTAATACATTTGCGTAATAGAATCTTTTTACACAGAAATTAATTGTATTATGTATGGTTCTTTCATATATGAAAGTTTACTTTTTTTGAAAATATTTAAATAACGTAGTGAATCAAGAGAACTATTTGCAACAAAAATTTCAGGACTTTCAGCAAACCGTTCTAACAAGGCGAAACATCATTTCTATAACATTAGGAATTTTATGAAGTTTGAATAGACTTAAACTTAAAATTTTTGCCTTTGAAATCTGTTCATGAACTTTGACAAGATATTTTTCCGTCTGAAAAGATTTATTGCGTAATTGTAAAATAAAAAATTCTCTGAAACGAGTCATTGACTTTAAAGATGTGCACCAAAAATTGAGATGTCGACAAGATCCCACTGTCAGAAGGCGTTTTTGAGTAGCAGTGTGGCCGTCTTATGATGTCTATAGAATTGTTTTCTTGATCCTTTCTACAGACTTATTGCACTAGCATGGAGTTAGAATGCTTGTTAAGCAATATTGAATTTGGATAAACAACGTTTTACATATACTTTTTGCTATGTATACATTCATCTTTCATATAATTTATTATTAAAAAATATAAACTTCATCAAAGAAAATCAATTATACAAGTAGAGAACACTAAACAAAATAATGAAAACCTAGAACATAATACAATTGCATATAATATTAAATGAGAATAGAAAGAAAGAGAAAACCAAGACGTAATACACCAAATTTGGTTTACTCTTAAGAATAATTATCCTGTCGATGCCACTTAATTTTTTTTGAATTTTAATTTAACATAAAAAACACATAAATAATCTTGAAAGACAACAAATTTAGCTTTGCTTTTCGAAATTTGATTTAAAGACGTTCTAATAGATAATATGATCTGGGGGCGATCGTTCAGAGGCAAAGAGGCGGATGCTGCGTGGCCCCGCCACCGTCACCCTTTAAAGGTTTCCTGGCGGCGTGGTTGCCAAAACAACTGGCAAATTTGATGTCAGAGCGCGCGCGGTGCACACCTCATGTAATCTACTATCAGCAATATAGCATTGAATCCTACCAGTGTGCAGAGATAGTGTTAATGGTTTTTCAAATAAGTCAAGTTTCTGTCTCGAAATCGTTACTTTGACAAATACAAAATCATTTTTAAGTAAAACCAAGGTGATATTTGGAGTCAGCTCGTCGAGCTGCATGGGATCATATAAAATAATAAGTGTTTCTCCGAAAAGAAGTTGGTTCATGTGTTCGAGAAAGGTTTAAAATTTAGTCTCTTCGAATTTTTCAGATGCTCAATGCAATTTACATCCGATTGGTTCGAAGTTTTTGCCGATGATTTCCCATATATAGTTCATCGTTGGCTATAGCGTCACTGCTCAATGGCAAGCGTAGTCGATATTACGGATCTTTCAAAAATCGATCTTCCTCCTCTAGTTCCTATTTAAAAAAAACAGCACCTTTTGATCCGAAATCAAGGTGATACTTGAAACCAGCTCATCGAGATGCATATAATCATAATTAATATAAATCGTTTTTTTCAAAAAATAATTTTGACCTCTCCATATAAGAACTTGAAAAGATAGATTACTCTATAGTCGTCAAACGATATAAAGGGTTCTCATACGACTGAGTTTAGTCATTCATCTACTATATTCTTTCATGTTAATTCATAGTTAACTATATACATAGTTATTAGACCAGTGACCAAACATTAGACTAAAGTTCTCCAAAAAAAGTTGTAAATTGTAACCTAAAAAATATTTTTTTCCTTAAAATCACATAGTGATAAACAAAGGCGATATTCATAATCAACGTGTAAGCTTGTGTAAAACGGTGTGCCATACGATACATTTTCCAACGAATGACTCTTTTCAAAAATTTTACTATCAATACTTCGTAGATTATTTTTATGCAAAATCTCCCAAAAAAGGAGTTATTATATTAAGGACCATGTTTCGTGTGGTGTATAAACACTTCTAAACAAAAAAACTAGTTTTCGGGCACGAAATTTACATATAGACCTGTTACAAAAAAGTCACCCGCACACTCTCACCTTTCACCCACACCCATCTCCATCCACCCTTTTTCTCTGAATATATTTTCTAATAGGTTCTTATTTCAATTTATAAATAAAATATTTGGTTGATCTTGAAAACTGAATAAACTAAAATAAAGATAATATCACTCGTAGTGCCATGTAAAATATTTACCTAATAATACAAAATCTATTGCTAATCGCATTATATGGTGGTTCGAATCTTGTCTCAATAACACCCATTCCCACCCTTATTCATCCTTACAAAATTATACGAATCTGACTAACTAATGTCGGCGAAAAATCTCGAAGAAAGTATAATATTATCTTTCGTGTTCTTTCACAAACGTCTCTTTAGACTCTATGTGAAGTCGTATCAAAGAGCAATATGAAAAGAAGAAAGACGTAGATGTTGGTAAACAAAAACTACCTGGACACCTGATATACGATCACTGAATTGCGTATTGAAGAAAAAAAACTTCAAGAGAATGAAAACATGTCGGTGCCCAATAAAAAGCGCGATACAAACTACAATAATTTAAGAAATGACAACAAACAAAGGAAAATGTGCAAAAACACAGTAAGTGTCAATTTAATAGAACTATTTCTCTGATTATTATTCTCATTTAATGTAATAGAAGTCAAAATTCAACTTTGGCTACTTCAGTATGGAAATTAGTCGGCATCAATAAAGGTGTTGACAATGATCTTCTTTCTTTTAAAAATGCTTTACCTACAAAATATGCTGAGATAGAAAAACATTTACAATCGATGCCTACAACAGGAATTCCTCAAAAATTGAGTCACACAGTATTAGACGCTCGCGTATGGGAATACAAATTATCTCACCACATTCGAGTTCTCTTTATCTTGAATGTTGAGCAACAAATAGTCCGAATAGGCTACGCCGGTCGACATCTCAACAAGGTTTGCACTGATCGCCAAATACGTTTGATTGGTAAAAAATATTGATTTATTTTGGTTGGGAGCTCACGGCTAAGTGAACAATTGTTAATTAAGTTCAGATAGTATCTGAATCTCAATTATGGTGTTTTATCTTTCTCTACTGTATTCTGACATGTACAAAGGTTTTAAGTGTTCATTAGAAGTGTGTTGAATTAGACAATTAGTCAATCCTTAGTTAGTGAGATCGCTGTTCGTTATCTTCACTTCAAATTATTATTCCTCCCTGCTCCTTCGGGGACTAAATGAAGTGATGGAATGGGCAGCGACTATTCAAAATAGCATTTCTTCGGGGGGTGTATCGACGACAGAACGAGCATTGTTCCATTTAATGCATGCCGTTCTATCCTTGATATCTCTTTACAGAAGAATAGAACGACGATCTGGTGTAGTAGACAAGCAATAAAATAAGGTATGATTATAAGTTTCAATATATAGTCGCTACGACGTGGGTAATGGTGGGTGGGTAAGTTCACAAGGAAAGATTGGAAACAAATCACAAGATGCATTGTAATTAGTGGTTACATAATCATCGCGAGTATGTTAAGAATATGTTACATAGTACATAAGGGTGGGATCCAAGGAGGAAAAAGCGGATCCCGGATCTCAGTGGATCTTAATGGACATCAGCGGATCTCAATGGATCCCGAGATCCGCTTTTTCCCCTTTGGTAGAGTGAGGGTAAGAATGGGTGGGTGAATCAGGTGAGTTTAGTTAGCTGTTAGGATGTAAAGAGTGTGATTAGATGGTTCTGAGTAGGCGTATGACAGTTCCCGATCAGGGAACTGAACTGGTTCAAATAACTAGTTCTTTTAAAAAGAACGGGACCTGGTAACCAGTTCTTTTGAAAAGAACTGGGACGATTTTATATAAAAAAAGCCATTATTGAACCAGTTCTTTTTCAAGGAACTGACCTGTACGTCCAGTTCTCAAAAAAAGAACTGGTCCGTCCACCCAGTTCTCAAAAAAGGAACCAGTTCTAGAACTGGTGAACTGCCACACACATAGTTCTGGGTATGTTCTAGTTGTTTATTTTCAGATAGCTGTCCTGGGATCTTCGTTGACCCTTTTACAACCTTTTACAAGAAAGTATGAAAAATGGATAATTTTGTTTTGTTTAAGCTATTCATTTATTTATTATAGGTTTCTCAATCTTATTTTTAATACAAACTGGCATGTTAGTTTCTATAGCGGCAATTTAATAATAACAGCATCGATGAAAATATTGTTTGAAACTATCTTTATAGCATTATTGAAATATAACAGAAGATAATCACAGATTCAGTTAATTTAGGAATTTTGGAACTTTGCCAATTTTGATTATAAATTACATCTGAATTAAAAATCTCTATCGGATACATCGATGAGTACAGGCTATGAAACACGTATTCTAATAACGTTAAACTTATTCCTAGTATCTATCCTACTTTAATATTCTTCCGAAATAGTTGGCAAAAATTTCGGTAACTCATATATATGTAGCATATAGTTAAAAAGTATTTTGATTATAATCTTTCAGTAAACAGACATCAGCTGATAATTTTCTCATACTTTGGATCAGGATATTTGGTGTAACAAATCCACATAATACTAGCCTTCAACTCGAGTTATCGCTTCGGGATCTTTTCTTGTTAGTATATTTATTTCCTAGTTCTTAATATAACTTTTTAAGGGAAACATTTCCTGCAATTATAAAGAAGTTTGTTACTTGAAATAAATAAGAAATTTGACGAAGAAATGATAAAGATCTCAGCGAATAATTTTTAATTTTCATCGCATCATCTTTTTTCCATTTCTATTAATACTCATTGAAATTTAATCAATCATAGTGGATGGAAGAAATCTTCAGATGTTTTGTTTTTAGTGTAAAACACCTCACTGTATTTATGAATCTTATTGAAATAGCTTATGAATCTGAACAAAAACTGGACTAATGTATTTCAATTGTAATTGAGTCAAAAAAATAATTATAAATCATACAATGTCTTGTGTGTTATGTAGGCGTAATTGACTTTGATTATTGCATGAATAACAGTGCCTGAATTGTATAAGATTATTATTTGTGTATCTGTCTACCACAGTTATAAGATAGTCTTATCTGAGCTGTAACCTATAATTAGGATCATCTTTTTCTGCTTTACACTCTTGTGATAATGAAGTTCTAACTGAAATTTTTTTAAATTTATTTTCGAAGTGATATTATGTAGTTGAAGGATCGTTTCTATTACAAATCGAATTATACAACTAATATACGCACATATAGGTTGATGTTGAGTCTTTATGTTTAAGTACACTTTAATACTACTTATTATTATTCACTCAGGAATTGGCATTAATAATTTTTCCATAATTTCATTATCCGACTCCATCCACAGAGCAAAATAACAAGCATAAAATCTAATACGTTGTTTTTCATTATTTGTCCACGATTTTTCACTATCTGACAACTTATAACCTTGTGCAATTGCATCAATATACTTCCATTCCGCCCTGAGAAACAGCAAAAATCGTCCAATATCGTATAGGCCATCACCACAAAGACAATCAGCATAATCGATTATACCATTTAAATGTCCATTTAAAACACGAATATTTTCTGAAGAAATGTCACCATGAACAAGAACTGGATTACCAAATTCGGCTAAGTAAGATTTCATAGATAAATATATTTCTTTCAGCTGATACTGATTTTCATTTAGATTATTAAAATCTTTTTCAAACATTTGCAACCACGATGAAAACACTCCCACACCTGGTTCTTTACTCATATAGCCAAACTGTTTCATTTCAATTGAATGTAATGCATGTAGAAATTCACCGAGTTCTTTGCATATTTCAGATGAACATTCGGTTAAACTTTGACCTAAATTTAACCATATAATCATTAGATATGAACATACGATGTGTAGAAAATACCTGATATATAACTTTCGATTAAATAATTTTTTTCGATATTTAATGCTAATAATTTTGGTGAAAGACGTTGATTTTTTAGCAAATCAAGTGCCCATGCTTGATGTCCAACTCGATGCATAGGAAAATAAGGCATTGAATTGTCATTTAAATTTAATTTAAAGTCAGGTAAAGTTTTTGATGAATCAATTTTTAACGGTCTACGAAAAATAACGACATTCTTCGAACAGAATTGAATTAAATAAATAATATTGTCACAACCTAATTTTGATGGTAATTGAATATTTTCTATTGTCTCGTTCGGAAAATGAGAAGAAATAATTTGATATATTGCTTCTTTCTCATCCATTGTTATCTTCTACTATAACAACACATCTCAGAGACTCACTTATGCACTATATAAGATTTCGTCATTCTTAACAAATATTAGGTAATCTTATCTTTTATCGTTCTATAAAAGCAGCTCTATATAAAGCAAAATTGACGAAATATTTAAAGCTGTTTGAAGAACTGTAGAAAATAAGATTACCTAATATTTGCTAAGAGTGATGAAATATTATACATAAGAACAATCAAAACGTATTGCAGATAAGTAACAGAATTCTCGATCTGTCTTCAAAAAATCTGTAACATAAAACACAATAATTACATCTATATATTATTTTGCACATAGCTGAATAGAGACTGAATCTAAATATATGGTTTGTGTCTAGAAAGGAATTTTCAACTTGTCCTATAATACATGTTACTACTGTCTCAATCAAGAGAGATCTTTTCAGTCGTCTGGTTTTGAACGAGTTTCTCTATCGAATTGAATTAAACTTATAAGTTTTGAGCCCCTTGTTTGCTGTACACGTATATCGTACCAAATACTTGTCAGGTTTCTCAATTCATATGAAGCTCACTTGTAAAATAAGAATATTCAGTTCTCAAAAATGAAAAAGTTGGATCTAAAGCTACAAGTAGATCGATAAAGCTGAAAAATATGAAAAACTGTATTTTTAAGCGAAGCTCGAAGTTATATCTGAAATTAATTGACTAACTTACTTTGTAGAAAAAATTTAAGATTGACTTCGATTTGAATTGAAGTTTACTTACACATATCCTGTACTATCAAGTGATCTACCAGTAAAACATCGATTTTCTGATAAAAATATACATAGGGTGAAAAATTTATGCTTTTTTTTACATTACAATTGCTCAACAATTTTCTGTTATAATTTACTTTCGAGAAACTACAGAAAAGTTATTTTCTGGTATATTGGTTCAAACGAATTTGAACTGTTAGACTAGCATTTTATCATTTGACCGACTGTTTCAAAATTTCGTGCGAAACTAGATCAATCGGGCCTGTAATCAACATCGATTCCATCTATGGCTTCGACTACGCTCCATCATCGAGTTTATGTTCACATTTTTGAGCGTGGCAGATTTTTACAAAAAGGTCGCTTGAGCTATCTGAAGCTCTCTATCTGAATGCTATTGATATGTTTTATAACGTCACTGAGAGTCTATTCGTGTTAAATGTAAAAAAAAGAAGAACTACAGTGGTGCCTGTATTGATCGGAAAATGTGTTCAAGTCTATCGTTTATTTTAAGAAAACTTCAAATCCTTAAAAGTATAATTAAGGTTTGGTAGTCTAAAATAAATAAACGCTATTACTACGTTCTTTTCCCTTTTCTTCTATCGATAATCAAACAAATAAGGTGACTCATTGCCCACTATCATCAATTTGTGCATGCATTCTCGTTCTTATATCGAAAAGAAAAAAAAAGTATTCGTGCGTTGTATCGTATTATAAGTGTATATTTATCACATGAAAAATTACTTTGAAGCATAGGCTTGATTGACGAAGCATGACTATGCATAAACAAACGAACATGTGCAGTTAAAAAGTAATTTTATTCACTTCATTTTTCTAAGACACATTATGGAAAAGCAAATGTCTAGAACATCTGATAGAAGGACTAATGAAGAAAAGAATGAAGAAAGATCCAACTCTGCAAGAACTATACATCCAATGTCTTTATCTGAATCATCTTATACTCGCATAGTTCAAAATTTCATTCTTATATGGTTGAAGAGTAATATTGACGAATTTGATAACAATGACTTTCACGAGACAATAACAAAATTACGACATGTAATCAATAGTATAAATATATTTACGAATCTTGATGAATGTATGGATTTCATTACACAGATAAACGATGAAAATATCTTTTTCATCACATCTGAAACAATTGGTCAAACAGTAGTACCCATCATACATGATATGGAAAAGATTAGTACAATTTATATTCTTTGTGAGAATAAAGATCAACATAGACAATGGACTGAAGAATGGCGAAAACTTGCCGGTATCTTCACAGATATAACATCAATTTATGAAGCACTTAAACAGGCAGTTTATGAATATGATCAAAATAGTATTTCAATCAGTTTTATTCCAACTAGTGAAGATACAAGAAAAAAGAGTCTTGATCAGTTAGATCAATCTTTTATGTACACTCAAATATTTAAAGAAATTTTATTAACAATTGATTTCGAAGAAAAACATATTGGAAATTTTATTAATTATTGTCGAGAATTATTCATTGACAATACAGTTGAACTGAGAAATGTTGATAAACTTCAGAAAGAATATCATCAACGTACACCCATCTGGTGGTATACTTATGAATGTTTTCTCTATTCAATGATCAATAGAGCATTAGGTACTATGGAAGTCGATATAATTATTAAATTAGGTTTCTTTGTAAATGATCTTCATAAACATATTTCACAGTTACATTTGGAACAATATGGTGAAGATCATCACACAGATTCATTTGTCCTCTATCGTGGTCAAGGTATATCTCAAGAGAATTTTAACCAAATAATGAAAACAAAAGATGGTTTATTTTCATTTAATAATTTTTTATCAACAAGTAAAAATCGTCAAGTTTCTCTATCATTTGCGCGTCGCTGTATAACAAGAAGTCCTGACAAAGTAGGTATCTTATTTGTAATGGCAATTAATTCTTCAGTGCTTTCAACACCTTTTGCCAGTATTAATAAGGTTAGTTATGTTCCTAACGAAGAAGAAATTCTTTTTTCAATGCATTCAATTTTTCGTATTGAACAAATTGAACAAATTGAACAAATCGATGGAAATAATCGTCTTTGGCAAGTAAATTTAACATTGACTAGTGATAATGATCCACAACTATATGCTTTAACTGATCATATACGAAATGAAACATTTCCACATACAAAAGGATGGTATCGATTAAGTAATTTACTAATTAAAATGGGAGAATTTAATAAAGCTGAACAAGTATGTGAAATAATGCATGAACAAACATCAAATGATGATGAAATTAAAAATATTTATCATGTACTTGCGATGGTTAATGATAATCAAGGAAATTATACTCAAGCAATTAGATTTTATGAAAAATCAATTGAAATTCAAGAAAAAAATCTTAGCTGTAATCAAATTGATCTAGCTACTTCTTATAATAATATTGGTATCGAATATGATAAGATAGGAGAATATTCAAAAGCACTTTTCTATTATGAAAAAGCACTTGAAATCTATAAAAAATCTTTTCCTTCGAATCATTCTAATATAGGTCGTTCTTACAATAATATTGGTTTATTATATCATAAGATGGGAGAATATTCAAAAGCATTATCATCACATGAAAAAGCAATTAAAATTTATCAAGAAACTCTTCCTTCAAATCATCCTGACTTAACAACTTCATATGTTAACATTGGAATGACATTGAATATGATGGGTGAATATTCAAAAGCACTTTCATTTCATAAAAAAGCACTTGAAATCGATGAAAAAACACTCCCTCCAAATCATCCTGATTTAGCTTCTTCTTACATTAATCTTGGGATGGTTTATAAGAACTTATGCGAATATTCAAAAGCAATTTCATCTTATGAAAAAGCACTTGAAATTCAAGAAAAATCTCTTTCATCTGATCATCCTGCTTTAGCTACTTCTTACAATAATTTAGGTTTAGTGTATGAAATTATGGGAGAGAATTTAACAGCATTTTCATTTCTTAAAAAAGCTCTGAACATTCGTCAAAAAACTCTTTCTGCCAATCATCCTCTTTTGGCTTTGTCATACTCTAGTATTGCTACAGTTTATTATAATATGGCTGATTATTCAAAAGCACTTTCGTACTTTGAACATGCTGTTCATATTGGACAACAATCATTACCTTCGGATCATCCAAATCTTCAACAGTATAAATTAGGTTTGAAAATGGTCAAAGACAAAATGTAAATGATAAAAAATATTGCTTTTATCAATAAAGATTCTATTCTTTTTCCATCTTTCAAGTAATAACTTAGCCGACGGATAGTGATAATAAAACAATATTGTAATATCTTTGGATTTCGACAAAAATAGTATATACAAATAGATTATCAGCAATGTCAAAGAAATCGAGTTTTCTGAGAGTATTACAAATTCTTTCATATGATTATTCCCACTGCTTTTACATAACAACTGTGAATGAAGATATGTGTGATATAACTCAATGACATTGAATACATTCGAGTCAAGCCAAACATTTCATTGCTAATCTTGTATGTA
>JAJEKB010016442.1:0-18616 GCA_022393335.1 Macrotrachela quadricornifera | reverse complement strand
ACGAAAAAAAGTATTACCATGTGTATGTGAAATACTTGAAACAGGCTTCTTTATATAGGCTGACATGCTCAAAACAAAACGGTGATTGGGTAAGCGACCTAAAGTCTCAATGAGACATCTCAATATTATGAAAGATCTTTATCAAAAAAATTTTATTTACCCTCATCTTATGCATACAAAATAATCTATCATTATACTTTGTTTTTGCCCTAAGTTCAAAAGAGACTGAAAATGATTTTTCATCTTACTAAAATCAATAAAAAAATTCTTACCTGAAGTATTTTTCGTACGAGGAAAAGTATCGCAGTGTGTATGTGAATTATTTTGAGTGGGCTCGCCTATATAGAGTGACATATTCAAAACCAATTGTTGAGTGGGTAGTTGAACTAAAGCCTCAAAGAAACATTTGTAAAGTAGAAAGGATCTTCTGGAGAAAACGTTTCTCGTTAACGTCAGTTGTCGGAGATAGTGTATTATCACACTCTTCATTTCGGTTATTTTGTAAGAGGAAGTCAGATTTTTTTCAGTAGTCATCAACGTCTGAGATGTGGGAGTGACATGAATGTTTTTTACATCGATGAAAGCCTTCGTGGAGTCTCACAATTCGCTTCATTAGTTGTGCTAAAATTTAGGTAGTTTTTTATGAGTCTTTCGGTAGATCATTGTGCGGCAGATAAAAAAATAGCTGTAAAGATGTTATACTGGTGTAGTGAAATAATTAACATTAATTTCCATATCATGTACTGTTGTAAAATGGGGTTGTTTTTGTAACTTTCTAATTAAAAGAGATCCTAATGAATTTAAGTGACAAAATTTTGATCAATTTATAGTATATTTTCAATTTCTGATGTTATTTTTAGACGTTGGTTTTTGGTCAAATTTTTTATAGTAATGAGCTGTAAGAAAATGCTAAAAAAGAAACACTATTTTTAATAAAAGATTGATTTATTAGTCAAAAGATCGTATGACTCAGCACAGCTTGAGATTCCTATTGCTAGTTCGGAACTGCTACATATGGTTGATATATATATGAGTATCATTTCCCAATATAGGAATCAGCGGGAACAGTGCGGAAAATGGTGATTATGGAACCGGACATATACGGCAAGTTCTGAAAATACGGATCCGGGCGGAAAGTCACCAGATTTTTTCCGACAGCTTTCCCAGCCGTTTCCGGGCGGATATGGCAGGAAAGTGAGCGGAAAACTCCGGCAACTTCCGGTCCGGAATACTGCTTTCCTGATCCGGTGATTTCCGATGAATTCCGGCCGGATCCGGCCCGTACGCTTCGACCTGGGATGAAGTCTTGTAGCATCACAATCAGGTTTTGTGTTTCTTTTTTAATTTTCAAAAATCAACATATTATACTATCTTAGTTTTTCATGTCGATGGTACGTTATGTAACTCAGTCAAAAATTATATTCTAGTGGAATTTTTTTTCATTTAAAAGTCTCTAATTATACGATGGAACACTGAAAATTCGACTGAATAAATCTGGTTTGTGTTCAAATAAAAGTCTAATTATACTAAGTTCAAAGTGGTGCTAAAAAACGTGATTCTAAGACAATAATTTCAGTCCATTTGTTTTCTTTTGTGTTTAATCGGATAACGTCCAGATGGCTAGACAAAGCATGATGTTTGGAAAACTGATTATGTTACGTATTTGCAAGATTATTCAAATAGTTTTACTTACTATGACATCATTTTGTATACGGTGTAGACAAAATGGAAAAGATATTTAAAAAAATCCTATCATCAGCCTTTATTCTGATCCATGCGTTAGATAAATTTGATGAAGTGATAAAGGAATAATACTTTTGGAACAGTTGATGCTTGTTCTGTTTCTTGTACATTATTAGTTTTGCCAGTGGTCGTTGATTTTTGATTGCCCATAATTTTGATGTGTGAATGTTTTTAAATTTGAAATAATTGAAAAATATACTAGTGAAAATATGATCTAAAATGTGATCTTTTAAAGGGTATCTACTTCCTCTCTAGATTTTATTTTCTTTGTTTCTCTCTGTCTCTCTTATTTCGAATGGTTTTTCTTGTTTTATTATGGTAGGGTGTCAGAGATGCTTTTAGCTTCCTTCTTTTGGTTCGTTTCCATTTCGAATGATGAGAGAGAAACAACCAAAGAATGTAATAAAGACAAAGAAAACGAGATAGGACAAGAGGACGAGAATGCGAAAGATGAATAGAATAAATTCAGACAGCAACAGCTGAGATGATGTGAACAACCTACCTGTACGAGACCTCTCTACCAAGCAAAAAATGTATGTCCACACACATTTGATGATACGAGCAAAAGAAACAAAAATAAAATTGAAAAAGGGCAATAAAAGATTAGAGAAGAACAAAAAAACGAAAACCTATTCACCGAAAAAAATGAGATAAAAGAATAGCATATATGGTTAAAAACAAAACCAATATAAGTGTAGTCTCATGATAAAATGGAAAAAAAGAAGAAAAATGTTAATTGACGAAATTTCCATTTACGAAAAAGAAAACGAAGCTGAACGACGATATTTCCATTTGTGGACAGAAAATTTTAATTTAACTATTCGATTATGAGAGTAATATTGAAATATATGATTATATGAATAATTCAATTCTTTACTAAGAATATCAAATGCAATAGCTTCACAATAGGGATTAACGTGAAATTGTAGAATTGAAAGATCTAGATGAACACCATAAACAGAGAGGTTATGCGAAGATGTTTTACTTTTATTGAACAAATCTAGATAAAGATTATTGAATTTATACACCCTAGAATAGTTGTTGTTGATGAGTTTACTTCACAATAATGTTGTTTTTTATATTTATTCCAATTATAAACAATACGAGCTTTATTAAAAATTCGAGGTTGACATGAATTATATTTATCAGACGAAAAATATTGAACACCCTGCGAGTGAGGGTGAGGATGGGTGAAAGTCTTGGATAATGTCAATAATCATGTGAGATCTATTGAAGTTTCTATTATCTTTCGAACTTTGATGTCAAAGTCTTGTAATATCGTGAAGTATTTTCAACTTCGCTGATGTTCTAGAAAGTCCGGATGTTTCGGAACGTTTCACATAGTCTCTGAAATCTTTCAATGAAATCTCACGATATTCCATAAAATCTCATCAAGTTTAGTAAAGTCTTTTCAATACTGTAAAAGTCATTTGAAGTTTTAGGGAGATTTTAGAAGTCATAAAGTCCACTGTCATCGCTTAGACAGAATAAAAAATAAAATTTTAATATCTATACCATAGTATTAGAAACTGGTCTCGTAGCGACACTTTATAAAAATATAGAATTATATAGAATTTTAAAGCTTTTTTTTTTATAGGGTGACGTATTCCCATGTAGGACATTTATAGGATATCCATTTTGAATTAGTCGAGTCTTTTTAGTAGAAACTTTAATTAAGGCAGTGATAGAACTGAAAGGTGCACTCTTTCTCCAACACTTTATCTGATAACTTTAGTAAAAACATAGTATTAGATCAGGAAAATTAAGAAAACAGAAGTGTTGTTGGATTGCTGTCCATCCTTTATTGGAACAATCAAGATCGTTCGTTTTACAAAGAAGACATCGAAATGTTTTTGTTGTTTTTCTATGTTGTAACCATTTATTCAACTCAATTCCACTGGCATCTGTTCGACTTAACCAGCTTTGATTAAATATTGAATCTCGAGGCATTATTACTTAAAACATAATGTATATCAATTACAGTACTCGCCATAAATGGTTACGAACTGTTTTTCTTATTCAACAATGACGTTTATTTTATCTTTTTCCCTTGTTTGAACGGGCTAGTCAGGCTCATCATCCGGTATAAATAGGAACATTTATATTCATTCCATTATCAATGTATAACTCAATAGAAAATGAACCTTTTTTTAAAGAAAAGATGAGAAATTATCTTTGTATAAAGGCAGAGCTATTCTCCACATATGTCAAATGATGATATTTCACAGTATCTATACGAATCAGTGAGTAATTGTAAAATATAGGCTTAAAGGGTATGAAATAGCTGGTGACGTATAAGTTGCACAAAAATCAAACCTATACCGGGAAACAACATGCAATCGAATCTATCGGTCAAATTGCGTTTAGAGTATCATAGAAAGATATAAAAATTAGTAAAACTACATCAAGAAGAAGATTTAAAGAGGCTTGTGTACATTCAATGAAAGCGGCTTCGAAGTCGTTACTAACAATTGACGATATTTTAAAAAAGACTCCAGCAGGATATAAAACTCAAAGACTATGATACAACTGAAAGTGTTTGGGCATTAATGAAGCTCAAAATAAACAAAGAACTATATATATCGATCAATAATTTCATCGAAACAATTTAAAAATAGAATGGAGAAACTTAGCCAATGAATTTGCTGAAAATGAGGCGATTCTATGGAAAATAGAGTAGCATTGTTAATTGAAAGAAAAGGCGATTATATTAATTATATAACTCCTTTGTTTTTCTTGTTTTTCCATTCGTACCCACTTATGGCGGATACTGCACATGTGGATTTGAACAAAAACTATCTCAAACGGACAAAAATGTTATAATAGGAGGTCTGGCACAAATCTAAGTTTTGTGTAGTACATAAATAATTGAATTTCCTATAATAGATACAATATAATTTGAAAAACAGAACTGATCATCTCAGGACTGTCAACTGTTAATTTTGAAATAGGGTTTACCAGGACTGGAATAGGGTACAATCTTTTTATGATGAGGTACATAAGTCACTTTCTGAAATGGAAGGTTTTTATTGGAAAACCTCATGGAAAAAAAGCCTTTATAATAAACAATATTGTATTTGGCATTCTGATAGGTTAACTTTATTGTTCATCTTCTTACGAAAAAAGCACTTTTACAGGTAAATTATAATTTTGAAAACAATCTAACCATCAAACAAATATAGAAAATTTTATATTAGCCCTTTACGACCGGATGTATCCTAGAGATGACATTTTCCTGTAGGAGGGTACGGCATTTTGCGAATATCCGGCCGTAAAGGATTAAATCATGTTAAATGTTTGATTGACTAACACAAGGTTTTTTAATATCACCATACTTCTCTGAATGTCGAGCACAATGGGTTAATTCAAGTTCATTCTAAAAAACGTAAAAAAACATTCGTTATACTTGATCTTACAGTTCAATCTTATTTTCAATTCAGTAGCCTCAAGTCGGCAGGTCGATTGGTTCATTAGCCAGTTCTCTAGGAGCACATTTCATTATAAAAGCCTCTATAAAAATGACAGAAGTCTATCAGGGAACGTAACTTAGTCTTGTTACAAGATCGATATACGATAGTCAGATTCGTCCTATATTTCATGTCCTTTTTTATGTGAAAAAGTCAAACGACAAACATTTTAAAAAAACTACAGAATATAGAAACTCTAATTATGAAGGGAATACAATATAATCAACACAATGGTCAATAAATTCTAGACGATTACTCTCATAAGTTCACTTTGAAAACGTTTATAGTCACCAGATACTTGTGCATTATCGATGCATTTTAGATATAATTTCGAGAGCAGTAAAACTTTTTTTTTATCATTTTTATTGGAAGTCATCAACATTTCTCTTTTGTTTTATTGACGTCTGATAAGAGGTATTTTATGGTATATTTGGAAGAGTGACTTTTATCTATGAATTAGTACAATAATCACACTGTTTTAGCGTCTATAAACTGCACATTATTCTAGCTACAATTTTAAGAGAACATAAGCTCAGGTGACAGTTATTTTAATCAAAAGTTTCATTAACATCTAAAGATAAAAAATCCCGTATTTTTGTCACTTTTCAAAGCAAATACTTCTTTTTTACAAAGACTGAATCCTATACGAAGTTCTATATTTTCAAAAAACTTCTAGCCCGAGTTCATATTATATCGTAATATCGACTCGGAACCTCATATGGAGCACAAAAGGTGTACCTCACGGGTACAGAACGTTATGGAATACAAATTCCCGAGACGAGGTATTGTATCCCAAAATGGGGGTACAGTTGGCAGTCCTGGATCATCTATAGTCTAAAACTATCTTAAATAATATTATTTAAAATTTAATTATAATTGTTGATATTTCATGTGACTATATTTCACATATTTACCGAGAAAATGCTCTGTTTTAATAAAGAATTTCTGACCAGGCAAAAAGAAAAAAAGAAATAGACGATTAAATATACAATAGATGAACTATTCAAACAACAAATGCAGAAAAATAGGCAGATTGTGCATGTATACGTGGCGCTATCATCCACAGAAATTTTACATTCATTAATCAAACTCTTGAAGACAATTTAACGTTATCATTTTCAGGAAAATATGACTTTTTTTAAGAGAAATGTTCCGTTTTTCGAAAAATATAGGAATATTTAGAGAAAAATAGGACATTATAGGACTGATATCAAAAATATAGGAATTATAGGACGACTATGAGGCCAGATTAGAAAAAGAAAATGAGTTTTTTCAATTTGATTTAACGATACTGAAGATCTAATATGCACAGTCAGTCATATATAAAGATCATTATCTCTAACAGAATGGATAAAAGATCAAGAATTGATATTCCTAATAGAACTATCAAAAAGAAAGGTGTTTTATAATTTTTATATGCTAATAATAAACTTGACAATTATAAACGAATTAATTACAAGAAATAAATTTTCTCTTCAACTGATACGAAGGGAAGAATATTTCAGAATTGACTAGAAAAAGATGCTACTACTCTAAATTTTAATTCATGTGCGTCAAAATTATTTAACAACCACACATCTAGACAAATATACATCCATATGTTACAGGATAGTACAAGTTGATCAACTTTAGTAAGATACTCATTGAGACAATGATTAAAGATTTTTTTTCTTTCATTGATTCGATTCTATGCTTAAGATGGAAAGCTACAGATACATAATTTGAAATCTAAACTAGATACTAAAAAACGATCCTAATGATAGTATCAATATTTTTTAATGAAACACATTCGAAATAAAAACTGAATGAACATTGATCTCCTTCTGATAAATTAATTCAATGGACAACAGAAATCATTATGAGATAAGAGAAACATAGACTTCCTAAGTCACTATTTAAGAAAAAACATCTGAAAAATTCTTGATTATACATTAAATGATCTACTCTTTCTATAAAACCTTACAATAGCCTATGTTTTCATAAACAAATATTATTACTTTTCTATAAATTTCAGAATAATAAACGTTTTTCATGAAAGAGGTAACATAATCAATCCTTGTTCGTAGAAACAAAACCTTTTTTCCCTTGAGTTGTGAGATACTAAGTCTCTTTTATGTTTATATACTTTTGCTGCCGTAAACCCTTCAGAGATTTAGGATATTGTCATAAACCAATGGAGAGTTTATGGAAAGTTGCACATAGGACAAGAATCTAATAGTCTACTCTTTCTTTTTTACAGTATAGATTGAAATCTTTATTATCTAGTTAAAAAAGAAAGTTTTATTTTGAATTATTTTAATAAACAATTATTAATAACAAACTCTGAATAATAAATTCGTCTTCTTCTAAATAGCACTTTGTAAAGGTCAATTTTGTATACAGCATAAACATTTTATGCGACCGTTAAGATTTAAAGACATCACCAAATCATTCACTCTACTCATTTTAATTTTCCTCGTCTTCAATCAAACGAAAACAATGACATTAAGAAATCGACTGCTAATGCACTACTTGAAGCTACACCTTCTTTATCAGTCTTATTACTACCATTAATGTACAATATTTCAAAGTGTAAAAATGAAAATAAGAGCGTTTATGCAATATATAAAATTTTTTCATCATCTAGTTTGTCATTTTTGGAATTATAAACTTTTAAATTAATGGATTATCTCGAAGTACGTAAGTAAGATATTATTCTTCATCTTTGATGACATAATCATCATTTACGCTGAGTATAACATTTTTTATTCATAAATAGTAGAATAGTCAATGAATGACATATTATAATTTGTCTATTTTTGTTGGTTGAAATCAAAAACTGAATCTCAAATGTACATATTAATTAAGAATTTTTGATCTGCCTATTTCGTAGATAATTATTCAATCGAAAATCAAATTCAATACTTAAAAATAAACTCCAAAGAATATATTTAATTTATCGAAATAGCAAAAATACTTTCTTTTTAAACGATGCCGAAACTCACAATAAAGAGTGACATACTATCTTTGCTGTTAACGTAAATTGCAAGGAACTAAAGAAAAAGAATGATCAATTTAATTGCACTTTTGTGAGAGTTTTTTCTTTTTTATTGCTACCGAAAAACAAAGTTTTTGTTTATATAAACAAGAAAAGAAAAGTTCGAATATTTAACAAATAATTATTGATCATACATTCCAGACTCAAGATCCTCGTAGATCAGTGAAACAAAAAGAATGTAAGGTTAAGAGTGTCCTAATCTACCATAAATAATTTGTAGCACCTTGCCATACTTTATGACATTTACAAATCAATAAATTAATTTATCAAAAGAATTTTATTTTTGTTTAACTTATTAATTTTAGTAGCCGATGTTGGAATTAAAAACTCAAGTCACGCATTTCTTCATTAAGTTAATATTGCGTAATTGTTTTATTTCAAATTCATTTTTCGTTCATACTTGAATTTCCATACAAAAACAAAATGATTTTAATATTATCAGATAGTTGACGGAAGTTGTATATGTGTATAGAGCAAAACAAAATACCAGCATTGATACTTGATCTGAGAAAGAGAAATTGTTTAAGGGTACCCCCCTCCCTCTTTTTTCATGATTTTTAGATCTCAAGAACGGCAAGTCCGATCGAGCTGAAATTTTTATCACAAATAGAGGACCTAAATTGATGAGACACGTGTTCGAAGAAAAAATTTTCAAAAGGGGTCTTCTTGGATTTTTTCGAAAATTAATGGTTTTCCATAGGGTCTCATTGTGCCACCGGTTTTCCCCATCAAACTTCGTCCGATTGAGCTGAAATTTTTTTTGAGATCACCTACACCTGTATCTCAGAGGTATTTTT
Source organism: Macrotrachela quadricornifera (assembly GCA_022393335.1). Lineage (NCBI taxonomy): Eukaryota > Metazoa > Rotifera > Eurotatoria > Philodinida > Philodinidae > Macrotrachela > Macrotrachela quadricornifera. The sequence continues at coordinate 9,572 of JAJEKB010016442.1, read as the reverse complement.
CAGCGTTTTTCAAAAACTCGCTTTCTTTTTTTTTTATAACAAAAATACGAAAACGATCTCGAAAAAACCGAGAAGTCGATCTCGAAAACCCCATAAACTCGAACGAAATGGTCGAAAACGAAAACGGATGATTTTACCTCTGGAGAATATATCCAAGTATCTCTGGCAAAAATTTCAGCTCAATCGGACAAAGTTAAGGTGGGGTTGATGGTGGCACAATCAAACTCTGTGGATGAAAAACTAGTTTTGAGAAAACTAAAAAATAAGTTTGAGAACACTCTGATTTTTTTTTCAACATTTTTATAAACAACTTTTCATGTAGAATCCACTGAGTACATTAAAAAATTTTTTTGAAAAAATTTTTTTTTGGTCATAGCTTTTTGTGGACACCCGATAGCACTTGAATGGCAGGACCAATCGAGATCATTTAAACGATAATCGAGATACCAACACATGGTCTCTCTACAGCACATATAAACCAAAAAAAATTTTCCAAAAAGTTCGACAAAAAAAAAGAGGGGGGGGGTATCCTTAACACCATAAAAATGTATTTGTGAGACTTTTACATTTTAGTACAAAATAAAAATGTGCAGAAATCAGTTAAATTAGAAAGAGTTGTAAGTCCTAAGATGCATTTTATCATTTTAATACATAACAGAGATTTATTTCATTCTTGCTCAATTAATGGCATTATCTTAAAACAATTAAAACATCAATTTTGTTTATCAATTAACAATTTTTTCGCATATATTTCACAAATAGCATTCATTGCATACATTTGCTGATTCTTTTTTCGAAGGATATCTATTGCTATTAATGTTAAATGATCTGCAATTACAATCATGTGACAATATTCAACCGTTAGTTCCATATACGAAGATTAGAACAGAAAATTCATGTAAAATACTCGCGCTGCATCATGGTTTCGTCTAGATAATATTTAAAAAATTCATTTTCGTCATTTTAAGTATTCCATTCCCATCTATCAATAATTAGTTTACGAAACAATAATATCTAAAATCAAAATATGCTTGTAGACAGTGTTGGTATATTCCTATACTTACATGACAAGTAAAATTTCTACTTAACATGAAAAATATCTTAGAACAGTAAGACATTTTGAAAAGTGTAAAATATTCTGAACATCTTTGCTAGCAAAATTCAATGTTCTTCCAATAATGTTTAATTTTTTTCTTAGAAAAACTAATATAAGTTTTTCAAGATATTACATTTCTGTTCATATCGTTGCCACGACTATTAGGTCAGTATTGAGATATTTTATAATACTACATCGATAAATCAATTGAATAGTAATCCAATTTTTTCATAATGTTACCTGTTACCATAATCCATTCCATAAAGAAAACTAGATGGTACTGAAGTTGCACTCGACTACGAAATTCTGTACGAAGCCGAGAAGTTCGATTAACAAGAAATCAAGGTATTGAAAAAAGAAACAATCATTTTCTTGGATCAGTAACAATCAAACGAATACCTCAAAAAATGTTTACAGTTAACTGATTTTAGGTTTTTCTATCTGTTAGTGTATCGAAAGTAGTTGCATTTCAATCAATTAGCTTGCTGAAGTTAAATAACGAGAAATTTTGAAGAAATAATAGATTTTGTGTAGTTTTTGGTGAAAAATTTTAATTTTATTCATTTTTATAATTTTTTGGAATTTTCGATCTTATACGATCATTTTCAACATACTACGACCTTTTCATACTAGATGTTACAAGACACAGAAAATTTATTATAAAATCTCAAGAATCTATAACTTCCATTCAGTATTATAAAAACGTAGTACACAATAACTTGAGTGATATATTACACGTATATTGTTATTGGATTTGATTAACAACATTCAAATATTGAGAAAACACCAGATAATGAAGTCAATGATTATGATGTTAATGTTAATGATGTTTCAACTATAATTTTTCATGTTTATGTTTGTCTAGTTCATTTTGTTTTTGTTTTATGTAATGTAACATCTAGTTTGAAAAGGTCGTGGTATGTTGAAAATGATCGTATAAGATCGAAAATTCCAAAAAATTATAAAAATGAATAAAATTAAAATTTTTCACCAAAAACTACACAAAATCTATTATTTCTTCAAAATTTGTTATAAAAATCTCAAGAATCTATAACTTTCATAAATAACGAGAATATTGATTATCGAGAAATCAACAATTCATACGGTTTTTTTTCAATCGATACTTTATCCATAGTCGGAAATGTTTGAAATCGAGCGTTTTAACAGTGCTGTTTTTCTTACACCAACACCATATTATATCAACTTTAAACAAAACATTTTTTCGCATTCTATATATGAGTGCATTAAAATTCATGAAATCGGACCTTTTTAGCAGTACAAACGATGTTAGTACATAAAGAGTTTTAACACATATTGCAAACAATTAGTTTATTGCGTTGACAGCAACATGTATTAAAACTCGTAAATTCGGACATTGGCAATGGTATACACTGCGTTTACATTGAGAGCGTTTTGAACTAGTTTCCAAGTGATCAGTTGATTGCATTGTTACACATAACGCATCCGTGCTAGATATTTCGATTGCGTTGCATATGAATAACAAGGTAGCGCTCATCCTACGGATTCGCTGACTCGTTTCTGAAATAAAATTTAGCGTGATTATCATTCAAAATAATTTTAATTTGGATTATCTTATATCTCAATCCCCTTGATTGCATGAAAATTACGAAACAAACATCCACTCTAGCAATGATTGTTTTTTGGAGAAATATCCCTATATAGATTCATATGTAAATGGCAAGCAAAGTTCAAGTTCTTTGTCTTGGATTGAGTTTGATCAAGTAGAATACAGATATCTGACCATATTTAGTGGTTTGAAAAGTCATATTTTCTAAACTTGAACTCTGATTTGTTTGAACAAAACGGAGAGACAAACATTTATGTCTTTTGAAGCGTAATATTTATCGCTACACGACTGTGTCTTTAACCCTTTCCGGCCGGATGTATCCATTCGGATGCATAAAATTACTATTTTACGAAAATCTGGCCTGTAGTGATGGTATCAAGTTTTTTGACAATTTGATAATTAAGTTAACACATTTTAGCACAAATTTATGCATTTAGATGGAAAAAATAATTCACTTGTGAATTGACCGGTTCCACACTTAATGCTCCAAAATAGCATCCATATGGAAATGATCTTATTCTCGTGTCGCCAAATAATCTAACTTCGAAGCAATTAGCTATTGATTTTCCTTCATAGACCTATTGTCTATTGCATTACTAAGACGGATTATTCACAAGACGCGAACAATAAAATATTGACATGCATCCATTTAGATACATCCGGTCACTAGGGGACAAAAAATTACAAAAAAATCTTTTTTTTCGTCTATCCAAATTGAATATTTTGTAGTTTTTTCACATCTATACCTGCACACGTAATCACAATTTTTCTAGGAAATTTCTGGCCGTTCAGGAGCATCCTAGAAGGTGTCTGAACGTTTCGTAATAGTTTAGTTCTAAAAAGTACAGAATGTCCAAAAACTTTCTAAGATGCCCCTGAATGAACAGAAATTTCCTGGAAAAACAAAGCTAATTTTCCATCAAACTGGAAAATTTTAGAGCATTCTACAAAATATTCAAGTTTTGGCCTGAAAAATATGGACAAACAGACAAACTATAGTTACGTCTACAAGTATTGATGTAAAAAACTACAAAATATCTAATTTGGATAGATGAAAAAAAAGTCTTCCAAAACTTTGTGCTCTTCAATGGCCGGATGTATCCATTTGGATACATCAAGTCATTAGATGTTGAAACGCTTGCTGATTCCGAAACATAAACTTTTCTTATTTCTATGGCCTACCAACACGAGAAATGTATGAAAAAATATTTTTGCTCCTCTGCTATGGTAGCTGGTTGGAAAGAGTTAAGAAAACAGAATTAGATACGATTTAGATGCTTTAGTTTGTTCATCAAGTTCAGTGCCATTAGCACGTGGCGATCACTCCAAACCACAATTCCATGAAAAAAATATCTTTTTTCAAATCAGAGAATTTTGGACAGCTGCTTAAAGCTTTAAGACAACATGGCCACATATTTATTTCTGCATACGCTACAGTAAGCAGATAATACTATGTTAGTATTCACAATTCCTCTACTGAATATGCTCCGTTACATAAAACGTCTAATAAAGAATTATTTTTCCTCAAGAATCGAATTATTTGAGAATCTATTAACGTACTCCAAATCTCACTTATTACATTTATGATAAACTTTTTAAATCAACGACTAGTCGTTTTCATGTTTAACACTGCTACATCCTTCAATATTAGTTTAGGTTTGAACTGAACAGATGCATCTCGTTTGAATTCCTCTTAAAAAGTTACTGAACATTTTTTAATACACTCACTAAGGAGCTAAAAAAAGAAAACTATTCAAAATTGCTACAAATAGAGTACATTACATTGTGGTCTAAGAAAAATCTTTGTCTATTTTGAATGTTATTTTAAGGTTGAGGTCTATGAAGACTCAACAATAGGACATCAAGTAGCCACTTCATTTTTTTACATACTTCTGTATAAATCTTACTCAAAACTCTGACGTATAGTAATGTACAGAGAAAAATGTTCCTATTAGAATTAATGTCGAGCATAGATTCACGACCCTCGACTTTTCTTAATTCAAGCTTAAAATAACAAGGAGTTCATTAAAGAAGCTAAGGAATAGATTAAAAAAAGCTTTTTATCACTGCGAATTCAGTTTTTCTGTACTTGGCAACGGTCAGTCAAGTTTTATCAAAAACTAAGATTTATGCATTTATCGTTAATAAATAACTGACAATATTGAAATATTAAACTTAGATTTGGGTTCTCTATAGCAAATTTTCTTTGGGGACTTTTTACTGGAGACAGTTCATTCTCTTTCTCGTAGAGAAGAGTTTTACAAACATAAATTGTTTGCTTGCTTGTGTGTCCGCATCTCATTGATTGGTCCAAAACTTATATAAAGGTAAAAAAAAGGGATTTTTCTTATAAGAGTTGACCGAAGAGTAATCGAGGACGAGGAATCCAACTCTGAGGTTAGTTTTGTAAACATTTTTTTTGGAGCTCTAATTTTTAAACAAACGACAAATTTTTAACAAAGAATATTTGTTTTTATGAAGTTTGGTCAAAGGCAGTTGAGGTCGAGGAACTTGAATCTGACTTCGATTTTTTAAATTTTATAAATGAATAGCCTGGCGGTAGTTTCGAAACACGATTTCTACGAGAAAGAGCTGAGTGAGTCTATAGACGAGCGTTACTTGCTCGGTAAAACCCATTCGATCTTGATTTAGTGACCTTCGATTATCTTGAATCAAACTTTTTAAGAAAAATAACAAAACAAACTATGAATTGCTTATTTACTCATTATTAACCTCAAATTTGACTTCATATTTGGATTCTATACTTTCGACAATCATTCATAGAGTTTTCTTATAGAATATCAGAAGTTTTAAATATTAATCTAAGCGACACCATTTTCCGCTTCGGGTGATTACACAAACATACCTGTAAAACTACAAACTTATTTTATACTATATGATCCCTGCTTCAATTCGGGAAGCAAATCGTTATTTCCTTAGAAAAAACCTTCTGTAGTCAAAAATTCTTATCAAAATTTTTAGAAAAGTTAATGCTATCGATCAATTTCTTTATCCAGACAATCTTTGATCGAACTTTATAAGAAATCACTATTTTTTAAAAAAAAAAAAATTTTTTTCTTGTGGTAAAAGAATTTTTTTTCCAAAATCATAAAAAACCAACGGTACCATTGGATTATCCGACCCTAAAAACGTTTAGTTAATGAATGCTTTTTTTCTGATTGGGTTGGACAGATAGACGGACAAACTTTATTAATTTTCAGTAGCATATTTTTTCCGGTATAACCCTTTCTTTCAGAAAAGAGAATAAAAGTAAGCCTCGAGAAAGACAACAACGTTTAACCAACAAATAGCACAAGTAACGCTCGTCAATGGTAACTCACTTAACCCTCGACTGAATTCATTCTATTTATTTTAAGAATCATTGTCTGGTAATTCAAATTCGAAAAATACCAAGCATTCGCACTTTCTTCATCATCAATAATAATTTTGACCTTTATGGAACATTAATAAAGTGTTGACACTAGTCACTTGGGCTACAGTTGGCATACTTCTTTCCAAAAATATCCTAGACTTCATCGAAAGTTGTACACAAGAGGAGATCATGTTAACCTTGTAAATGAATGATGGATTGCTTATCAGAGTCTGTACAAGGCGTCACTTACGACTAGTGAATACCCTCATTCTGTCTTCTTCTCAAACTAAACTTCTAACTATGTTACGATTAAACTAAATTAGTTCTCAATTCGTAAGAATCTATAGATTTTTAATAGGATCACTCCTAGTCAGAAATCATAAAACACAAGCGGATAGAGAAGCAAAAAACTACAGCAAAGAAAAAAATACACAAGCACAATTTATTGAAGAAATCAAGTGTGATAATAGAGATTTAGTTTTGCATTTTGTGTACCAAGCCTTTCGAATATGTCCCTTTGTTTCCAAAGGAAACACATTGCCAGATTCCGTAAATCATGCAAACCGTTGTAAGTTTGTCAAAACGTCTTCTTCGTTTTGAATGACAGCCGCTCCATTATTTGTCTGTTTCATGCAGCAACTAATAGTTTGATTTTGTCCACAATCCAAGAAAATCATGCCTGACTGTGTATGAACGGTTATGAGATTTAGAATAGAACTTCAGACTCAAAGTTCAAAAACTAAGCCTATTTTACATACTTTTTATAGTAAAGTATTTTCTGTCAAACTGAATGAAATACTGTTGTAGCCTTTGACTATTATTGTTTTTGTGAGGGTGAGGGTGAGGGCGATTAAACGACAGGATTATAGAATGATGAAAGTCTCTTCTATCAAATATATACAAAAAAAAAACTATCAAAAAATAGAAAATTAATTTATTCAAAACGTTATCTTAAATAGTTCTGTTCTTGATTAAAGTGTAGTTTTATGTCACAAATAAATAAGCGATTGTTTTTCTTGTATTTTTGAATGATAATTTAATTTTATTGTTCATAAAACTTGTTTTTCGTTTTGTTTCATATATTTCTCTTGTGTTTGTTTAATCACATCCATTTGCTTACTAATTTCATCAACTTCGTTAAGTTTCTTAATTTCTTCATAAATATTAGGTAAATCGATAGGATTTTGTCTTGATATTGATATCTTCTGTCTTTTTTCATACTCATTTTTTATTCCAGCTAACAATTCGTACAACTTAGTATTAAGACATTCTGAGCCTTTTTCTAAACAAATTTGATTTTCTTCAGCAATCATTCGATTAAGGGCTGAGAACATCGGATCATTTTGTTTTAAAATATCAACGATATAACCATAAAATTCACCAAATTTGAGAATCACCTCTTGAAGTTGTTTTAACGTTAACCTCATGTGTGTAAAACATTGTGCATTTTCGTGTTGAAAAATTTTATATTTAAGTTCATAATCAATTTTAATATGCTTTTGTTGAGAACAGTCGCATTTTTCACATTTATCCAAAAAACTATGTAAATCATCTTGTAAAATCCAAAACTGACTGTATCGTTTAGGAATCCGTTGACATTTATAACAGATATACGATGATTGAGAGCGATGAATAGGATATAAATTGATGAGATATTCTGATGAATTTTGTTCCGATAAAATAATATTTCTCGAAATATTTCTCATTGTTTCTAATAAAGGACGAATCATTTGATTGATTTTGAATTGAGCATGTTCAATTGATTTCCATTCAGATTGATTATAAGGCTTCATTTCATTTAAAATAAATTCAACAAAACGATTTGATTCTTTAACTGACTTTATCCAACTATTTTCGTATTCTTGTTTTAGATATTCATCAAAATCAATTTCATTTTTTCGGGCAATTAAATATCGCAACGATTCGCTATCAAAACAGAATGTATTTGTTTTTTTAAAAGGAATATCTTTGTTTGGTAATTTATTAATCATTTGTTTAAGTAAAGGACCTGTATTTCCAGGTGTAAAAAATGTTGATCGAGTATTTGTAAAACAAAAGATAATATTATTTTGTGCATTTAGACCAAGAAAATCGATTAGTCGAGTAAAATATGATCGAAGAACGATGTTAAGCCTTGATTCATTTGGTTTAAGAAGAATACATATCGCATTTAAATGTGAAAGATTATTAATAAATGATAAAATATTTTTAATATTTAAATCATCTTGATCCAAACCTCTTGTATCTCCCATTCCAGGAGTATCGATTATTCTTAATATTGTTTTATTATTAATTTTGAATAAATATGATTTACAATATTGAGTTACAGATTGACCAAGATTATTATGATCTTCATTAGAATCAAAATCTCCATATTTAATAATTTTTTCTTGAAAATTATCATCAATTGTCATTATAAATGAAACAGGTATAACAAATAATGGATTTTCAGAATGAGCTTGTTCAAACGTTTTAAATTGAAGATAATTAACAAGTGCATTTATAAATGTTGATTTTCCAACACCAGATTCACCAAGAAGAAGAATATTTGTATAATCAATATTTGACAAATCTTCGGAATCTGATTCTTTCGATGGTTTGTTTGATAAAGATGTGTCCTCTGAATTTGAAAGTTTTGATGAATTGAATAGTTCTGTAATGTTTGTGATTTGTTCATTTGTTTGAAGAGTAGTTTCGCCAGTTGTTAGTTTTGATGTATCGTATTTCTCTGTTATATCGTTAACTTGTTCCGTCAATGATGAGTTGAGTTGATTATCGAAGTTGTTTGATTGTTCCTCCATTCGTTCAATAATTTCTGAATTTACATTTGTCGTTGTTTGTTCACATGGAAGTTGTTTTTCTAATAAGAATGTGTTGTCTTCCGTTGAGGATATTGATGTTTTTTGTTGATTCAATGATTGTTCAACATTTTTAGATGGATCTTTTGATGAGACAATTTGTGAAGCTGGTAAGTTGATTTTTTCGAAGTTTTCATCCACATTGTCTGATGATTTTAAGGCCAATGTATTCTCTCCTGGAAGATTGAATGAGATCCTAGAAAAATTCGTAGAATCAGCCTCCAGTGTAGTGTTGGCCTTATCTTTTTCCAGATGATTGAGTGTGACCGAGTTTAGCTTTTTGTCACCATTATAAAGTCGAAAATCTATGGTTTCCAAGGTCTTTTCCATTTGTTTTTGTGAAACAATATTTGAATCGTCAGTTTTTCGAATAGAAACCTCTTCTGTATTCCAATTATTGACATTTGGTTCTTTCAAATCATTGGCTAATTCTTTATCCTCACGTAAACATATTATACTATCTGATGCCGCATTGATATGTTTTTGTAATGATTTCCTATGTTCATTGGTAAGGAAATGTTTTATTTTGTCTTGTTCAATCGTACCATTACGAATATTTAAAACCAAATCACGAATTCGTTCAATTTCATCTGGATGCATCTCTTGTATCTTTTTATATTGTTGAACTTCATCACAATGTTGTTGGAGAGTTTTTTT
>JAJEKB010016439.1:0-47322 GCA_022393335.1 Macrotrachela quadricornifera | reverse complement strand
ACTGGGGTCTACCTTATGCATAGAGTCCGAACTCAAAAGCGAGGGGGTACTTGGGAATGTTCCCTCGTAAGTATTCTATTTTGCACACTAACGGAGAAGCGAATTTGTTCAATGATGTGTTAACAAAAACGAGACTAAAGCAGCTTTTGCTATCTATGGAATAGAGCATATTTATTTTTCTAACTATCAAAGAGAATTGAAAGCGAGAATACAATTGGTGAAAATTTTATTAAGCAGGAAGTTTATTTTTATTCGGATCAATAAATAAATCACGCGATTAGCCAGTTTGGCTGGGGGTCACCCTCTTCATCGTGGGCATATGAGGGACGCCATCCCTTAGATGCCCATTGGAGGCCTTCGTAACCCTCAGGACGTGTATGATATAAAAGCAGCAATCCTTTGTCGTCGAGAATTAAGCGAGCGTTATGATGAGCTTCTCGATCCCAAACCACCTCTCCCTTTCCATTATAAATAGCGACCATATTATCCTCCACCTTGAGTGTAAATGGACCATCAGCATTTGACACTTCTTGAGTAATTTTAGATCTCCATAGAGGTTCATTTGGTTTATCTTTTTCGTGAATATTAAGATAGCCATCATTTTGCAATGTCAGGTAAAATTGTTCATTAGGTGATACAAGACGTTGACCAACGTGAAGTTCCTCTCCTACTACTAAACTTGACTTACCATGTAAGCTCATTTTTTACGATCGTAGAGTAAGTAGATAGATAACGGAGCAGAAATAAGACGTACGGTGTGCAGTCGATAATGTGTTTATATGAAGAAAATGAAAAAAAAGGACGATCAACGTAACGACGTCGCAAACGTAGCCATGCATGACTTATATTCTTAACAAATATGAAGAAAAACGCGAGATGAGCAAAATATAATCATTGTCTCCGTCATGCGTCGATGTAGCATTCAAACAGCCATTTACGCCTCATCCAATCCTCCATCACTTCCATTTATACATGATAAGATATGAAAATTTGTCTCGTTAAATATACTCTCATGAAGAATTAATCTGAAACTAACACGAATATCAACGAGCAAGCAGATATAAGCAACCAAGTATACCCGGTTCATCTTTTACCTAACGCAATCCAAAAACTCTAAAGGCGTTAAATCCTTCTCCAATATTAAAAATAGATATGTGTTACATAGAATTTATCATAACGCGTCTCAGAGTTATGAAAGCCGCGGAATCTGAAAAAAAATTTACAAACTAAATCCATTTACAAAAAGAAGCATCAATAATTGATGCAACCGTGATGGTACTCATTACATCGGATCCAATATCACTCAAAAGGTTTGTCGAGGCACCTCTAATACATCGTCAGATTCAGCATGATCACCGCTATTGATTATAACTTTTCAGACGCTCATGTCTGGCAGTAGTACATTTTAAAGTGAATAAAACGGAGTTTCGGTAGTTTTTCGAATAGTGATAGTATTTATTAAAGTTTTTTGTAGTGGAGGTTGTTTACCTGTTGATATGTGTAAGATAGATTTTTTTGTACAGCTGCTATTCTACGGAGGAATCTCATTTCAGCTGCTTGTATTCGAGAGCGCAGTTTTTCTGTTAGCACCCAATGTTCATGTGCATATATGAGGGTAGGTCGATACATCGATTTGAATATAGCGATTTTTGTCTTTTTGCTCAGTTCCGCTTTCGTCACAACTAAGCAGTAGAGTGAGCGTAGGACACCACTTGCTGCACCAATTCTTCGATCAATTCCACCATTCAGCTTACCATCGCTTGAGAATTGCACCCCTAAATATTTGAATTTGTTTACCTGATTCAATGAGTTGTTATTCAGATGCATGTTTGTTTGTTTGTTTTCCCTTGAAATCACCATTAATTCAGTTTTCTTTTCGCTGATCTTCATTCCACATTCTAGGCACACCTTGCCGAGTTGATTGAGAGCCACTTGTAAACTATTCTCTGATGTCGCCAATCGCACGATGTTGTCAGCAAACAAGAGAGAATCCATTTTGACATCACTAATTTGAGCACAGACTGGATTGGCACTTGTTCGAGATATTTTGTCCATTAAAATGATGAATAATAAGGGAGACAGTACGCATCCTTGACGAAGACCAACTTGTACTTGAAAGTAATCCGATTTGCTTCCATTTATTCGAACACAGCTTTGGCAGTTTTTGTACAAGGATTGGATTTCTGATAATAGTTGATCTTGAATACCATATTCTTTTAATACGTTCCAAAGTATAATATGTGGCACTTGGTCGTATGCCTTTTCCAAATCTACGAATAATGCGTAGATTGGTTTAGCGAATTCCCAAGACTTTTCGATTATTTGTTGCAATGTAAAGATTTTGTCAGTTGTACTTCTTCCAGCACAAAAGCCGCATTGATTCTCTTGAATTTGAGGTTTGACAGCATCTCCGTTCAATTATTCTAGCGAAAACTTTACCAGAAAGGCTCAACAGAGTCATTCCTCTGTAGTTAGAGCATTTCTTCTACTTTGGTTGAACTAATGTCTTTTTTGTTTTGCATTCTATGATTTAGTGAACAGTGGAGCGAGTACATTATTTGTGCATGCGATAGCGAAGAGGTAAAATATCGGCAGCCATTTTGACAGCAGTTTAGTGTAGATGACTATCTTGTTTTGCTATTACTCCAACATCACATACCGATTCACGACCGATACAATTCATGTATAAATGTAACGTAGGTGAAAATAAATGTTACTTAGAATTATCCAAACGTAGTGACGGAGGTACTTTTTTTTTATAGAAAGTATACAAAAATGTTCTTTTTTTACCACCGGATAGAGCGTCTTTCGCTATATTTTTCCATACTACTTGATCGCTATTCAACTAGTGTTATGATAATAAAATTTTCATAAGAACTGTTTTTGATGAAAACTTTCTGGTAACACAGTAGATCAGTCTTAATGGGATGCAAAAAAAATGGAACACTTTTACGCCTCGTTTTACCATCAGTTAATACGTCGTATTGATAAACCAAGTATTCTAGAAGATGTAGCGTGAAAAGCTCTATAATTTATGAAGGACTAGATATTTTACAAGTGCACTTTTTTTTGTTTTAAAATTGGGCGAAACTCTGAACGAACAGATTTGAACGTTGCGAAAATGAGATGTTTTTTTTTGTAAAAGGCGAATTCGTTCTTTCTTATCTAATCTTCCCCTAATCGTTCTTTGTAACTTGTAGAGTTTTTTACATTGCATCGTGTGGTGTATTTTATTTTTGTATTGAAATACATGAAATAATAAAAAGATAAGATAAGAAGAAATGAATTCATTTTTTACCGAAAAAGCGAAGAGTATACTTCCCCTTTTCATCACTTCTTTATAAAATAAGAAAAGAATATTCAAATATTTTACTTTGAATAATTCATCAGATAAAATTTATTTATTTATAACTTGTACAATTAAACAATATGTAAATGACACTTATAGACAATATAAAACCAACAAAACTTATAGAAAGACAACAAATCGAACTTAGAATAATTTAAAGAGAACTTACGAACAAATAAATAAACAAATAAAAAACAATTAAACCGAGAAAAATAATTGATATTAAAAGCGACAATTCTACTATTAGAGTAGTAGTTTATTGTATCAGTTACATAATGTATATATAACACTTATACTATGTTGATCTTGTACAATAATATCAAGTAGATTGTCATTATTGACATCATATACTGCAACAGAAAATTTAATTGTACCATTTAAATCAATTTTTTGATTAGAAAATGTGCCATTTCCATTGTTGAAAAAAATCTTAACATTGGTAGGAATCATGCCTGAGACAATAATGTCAAGTCGATTGTCCTTATTCATATCACCGATTGCCACAAACATTGGGGATGAATTAGTTTTATAGATGTTTTCAGTAGTAAAGTTTCTATAACCACCGTTGAAGTAGATAACAATATGTCTTTCAAAGGAATTTAAAATAACAAGGTCAGTTTTGTTATCATCATTAATATCAGCTGTTATCGATGCCCGTGGGTGACAATCAGTAGAATAGCTTATTCTGTCTGTAAATCTTCCATGACCATCATTGAATAAGATATCAATTTTACATCCGTTGAAGTATAAAACAATAATATCAAGATTTCCATCATCATTCAAATCAGATATTGTCAAAATATCTGAGTTATGTTCAAGATCATAATTTATTGGTTTTTCGAAGGTACCGTTACCTGTATTAAATAGAATTATGAGGCTCGCTCGACCACGGCTTGTGAGAATAATGTCAGTATTTCTATCATTGTTAAGATCGGCTGTAGTTACAAACATCCAATTTTCAGTAGAATTGATCTTTTGTTCGGTGAATGTCTCATTACCAGTATTGAGAAGAAGAATAATGTCTTCGAAAAATTCACTTATGACGACGATATCAAGTTTACCATCACTATTAACATCGCCCATTGTTATCTGTTCCAGGCCATAAACATTATAGATTGTTTTAGGCATAAATGTTTCATTTCCAGTATTGAAAAGAATATTAACTTTCCCAACGTACCAATCTAAAACAGCAATGTCAAGTGTACTATCACCATTAAAATCACCAATCGTCATAAATTTTAACAAAGGATTATCTGCATGTACGTCGTATATAGTATGAATTCTTACACATTGATCTATGAAAAAATAAAAATGTATTGATATATCAGATTAAACTGAAAAGAGATTTTTTTTCATCACTCATCTAGGCTATTCGAATTGCAAAAGTGACAATCGAAAAGCGATTAGACTAGTAGGAATATTTAGTTCCTCGGCAAACTCATACATCGTATATTAAAATACATATAAAATTGAAATTTTCTTGTTGATCTTGAATTACTTCTATTGAAATATAACATCAACTATTTTTTACTCTAATCATAATAAATATCTTAATAGATTCATTATTTAATAATAAAATATCTATCTCATAAAACCAACATTTTACTTGTTAGTCAATATTCTCGTTATTTTTGTTTCAATCAATTAAAATAACGTCTAAATAAGATTAATAAAATACAAATATAAACAAAATCAAAGTATCATTGAATGAAATTATCCATTTTGTTTTTTTTTTTGTTTTATATAAGGAAAATTGATTATGCAATATTTTTCTCAACGAAACATTACCTGTTGTTAACGATTCCGTTGTCATTGTAGCTGTTGCTGTAGCTATCATCATTGTCGTTGTTGTTGTTGTTGTTGTTTCAGTTGCCATCATTGTTATTGTCACTGTCGGTAAATTTTTGTTTTTTGTTAAAACAATAGTTGTTGGAACTACAACAACTGCGATGATTAAAATGGTCAAAACCATTCCAAAAATAATCCGGAATGTTCTGTTTATTTTTCTTATTGCATTTCTAAATATTATTAAAATTTATTTTCAATATTTTTTTCATTTTAGAATAGAAAAATAAAACAAACATAATTGTTGAAAAACAATTCGATGACTGATTAGTATTGATTTTCATTGATTCAAACTAAGAAATTTGGAAAAAGAAAATTACTAAATTATGGTTTCTATTTTGTTTTTGGTTACAATACCTTTTTTTAATTGTGGTGAAAATTATTTTGCAGAAAAGTAGAAATTAGTTGTATTGTTGTAAAACTATGTTTTGTTACTCTTTTATCTTTTATAGAATATCGCTAAGGGGAAATATGGCGCACAACATTTTAGATTGACTGTTAAAAAGTTGTTGATATTCTCCACCTGCTATTTTAATTATTTGTCAGTTTTAGTTTTATGTTGAAATAACGGAAGGCAAATACATTCTGTTTTGTTATATAAACCAAATATCATGAGAGTCAATGTTTGTTAGATTGTTATTTCAACAATTTCAATATGTTAGAGTTATTTTTTCCTGAGTTTTAGTTTTTTATGATAAAAAAAGTGTTTCATTATTTAATAAGAAAAAATATCAAATCATCTTGTTTTATTCATCGACAGAATTTTTTAGAGAAATATTTAATTATTTTTAAAGAATGCGTTTAAATGTTGCAAGACAGAAACAAAAAAGAAAATGAAGATGAGATTAGATAATTCTACATGATCATTAAAGAAATAATCACAATTTTGTTGAATTATTAAGCAGAATTTTATGTTTATAATCTAATTGTTCGAAATATGTGAGAAGTTTTTTTTTAAAGATTTCATCATCTTTCTTGCTAATAAAAAGAAGAACAGACGAGAACAAAGCTGAGCTAGTAGATCCAATAGAATTGTAAATACTGCTAATGGCATGTGAATATAATCCTCATCGTATGAAGAAAAACTTGTTATATTGTGATAACTCTCCATGTACACCATTAGGACAGAATAAGAAGAAAAGAAGTAATTGAAAAATGGAGCATTACAATCAATAGTTATCTGATGGACTAATAGGTAATTTAACATAGCTGTTGATAATCTATCTTCTTGATTTAGATGTACTGGTTTAGCCATATTCATACGTGTTTTTATCTTCTTCAATGAAAAAGAATTTTACAATCTAGAAAAATAGAAAATTTTTTTGTACAACTAAAACAATTAATTAAAAGAAATATTTTTTTATCTAAAAAATATTTTGATCACTATTAATGAATGTTAATGATATTATTGAATTATGTTTTGACATTGAAGTGGTTAAATTTGATGAAGATATTTGACGATTCTAAATAAAATAAGTAACGGATGCGGCAGAATAAATGATCCTCTCAGTATTTTGATGACATTTTTTCCATTTTTCATCCGATTCGACTTTTTCTGTTTTTTAAACGACTCTCTGTGTCAAGCTCTACAGAATGGTCTGATTTTGATTAATATAAATAGTTTCCATCATTTTGAGACATGCGATACAATCGATTGGTCCAACTACCATAACTTTCGAAAACAACTGATTTGCGAATATTTTTAGACGACGATTTTAATTGTTCAATCAATGTTGTTTTTGACTTGACTTTGTCCCAACCAATAGTATTGGCAAGTTCATCCCAAATTGAATAGTCCAATAGATTCAAATCGGGACTGTTTAGAGGCCAATGATTCTTGTCAATGAATGCTAGAAAGTTGTCTCGACACCATTGTTGTGTTAAATGATGCGAGTGTGGTTTGATGCCATCCTCTTGAAGAACCCAGTCGCTGCCGAAATTTTTATTTCCAAATTTCAATACAGCAGGAAGTACTCTTTCGATGTAAACAGTATGATCGGTTGTTCCTTCATGCAAGATCACCAAAGGAGTTATGCTCTTAGAACAGGCACCCAACAAAACCATTACTTTCTGTGCGAATTTTCGTTTCTGCTTAATGCCACCTTTTTATCGGCATCAGCACGATCTACTGCCCACGCTCGATCATTTTGAGAATTATAGATACCATCAATGTCAAAAAAGTTCTAATTTGAGAAGAGAATTCTCAGTGTCTTCTTTTCGAAAATTTGTTCGAACTCAATTTGCAAATTTTTTCTGTTTGATCTTTTGATCATCAGAAAGTAATGGTTCGATTATTTTTTTATAGGGACGAAGCCCTAGGCCATCTTTCAATATTCGCCGAACACTCCCGTCGGAAATATCAAGCTCCATCGATAGTTTTCGAGCTGATACTTTTTTCTTTCGGCGTAAACGGTGTTTTACCTTTTGAATATTGTCCTTCGTTCTTGTGAGACGTGGACAACCTGATAGACTTAATAATCTGATAGAATCAGACTGACGTATCATTTGGCACTACCGTTTGATTGTTCTTAAACTAATCCCATCATTTAAATCACGATGAATTTCTGTTGGCGTATCACCATTCTGGTACTCTGAAAGTACGATCTTTTGAAGGCCTTTACTTTTCATCGTTCAAAAATTCGGATATGCTTTAAATATACGGATAAAGTGAACAGTTTTGTAGAGCTTGAGACGGTGGGTATTTAAAAAAAAATAGTCCAATCGGATGAGAATTGAGGGAGATGCCATCAAAATACTGAAAGAGCCATTTATTCTGCTGCATCCGTTATATGGGTAAGTTTATTCTATTATATAAAAATTAATTCATTTGCTCTTTGTTGTAAACTAATCCGAGAAACTACTTTGGAATTAAATGTTATCCCCTCGACTGAAGGGAGGGTCATATGAAAAAAATAGTTTGCTTGCTTGCTTATCGTAGGGGTCAAAGGTCAAGAAAACATGTTCTTAGAAAAATCTCTCAAAGTATCAGACTTCACGCTCAACTCAACACTTAACGTCTAACCAAAGGTTTTTGGGGTCGGTGGATCGAATGGCACTATTGGTTTTTGAATTTTTCCAAATAATTTTTTTCGCTAAAAAAGACTTTATCCGTCGACTGTGTCGGGATGGTCATATGAACAAAAAATAGTTTGTGGGTATGTGCGTGATAGGGTCAAAAAAACATCGATATAAAAAAACTAAAACATCCAAAATTAACCTTTCGCAAAAGGTTTATCACACCGAGGTATAACAGTTAATCAACACCATTGCTTATTGTGGTGATATCTGAATCACTGAATTGATGTTAGGAATTGGTGAGGTTTCCTATTTTTCATCGAAAACAAGTTTTTTATCACGATTTGTTGATTTTACCATGGTGTGTGATGAACACCATTACTTATTGTGATGGTATTTGAATTGATCAATGGACGTTAGGAATGGGTTAGATTAGGTATTTTTTGCGGAAAACAGAATTTTTGACGAATTGATGATTTTACGATGGTGTGTAATGAACAGAATTGCTTATTGTGGTGGTATCTGAATGGATCAATTAGTGTTAGGAATTGGTGAGATTTGGTATTTTTTGTGGGAAACAAGTAATTTTTGAGTAATTGATGGTTCCACCATGATGTGTGATGAACATCATTGCTTATTGTGGTGGTATCGGAATTGATGAATGGAGGTATATGGTAGTTTTAGCTTCGTTAGAAGGTTTTTTTGCTCGATTGAGTGAAGGATCATACAAAAAAAAACTAAAATGAGTTTGTGCGTGTATCATCGGTCGCACGGCAAAGGTCCCATTTGATACATATTTATTTGACCCAAAGATTTTCGAGATTGAGGAATCCGAATCTGGCACTAGTTTTTTAAATTTTTTTAAGAGTACTTTTTTCACAAAGGATATGTTTTTTACGAAAACAAATATATTTTATAACGTTTCAGCGAAGGTAAACGCAGTCAGAGAATCGATTGATGATGTCAGTTTTTTAAAATGTTCTTGATATTAGTTTTCCACACAAAGGACAGGTTAATTTACAAAAAAAATTTTCTTTGTGAAACTTGATCAAAGGTAATTGACGCCCACAACTTAAATCGAGTCTACTTTCTGTTACATTGTTTTCCTATAAAACTAGAAAGCTAACTCGTAGAAAATTAATCGTCACCTGAGAAAAAAGCTTGATGCATGAATGGCTAACCGTGAGTGGCGCTGACGAATGACTAGCCGTTCTCTCTAATAGGTACAAAAGTTGTGTTTCAAAGAAGACTTAACGAATTATGAGTTTTTATGGAACGCATTATCTCGGAGTTACAATCTAGATCGGAGTTGAGCGAAATACTGGTGTACCAAAGAATAGGTATATTGTTTCGGCGCCTTAAGTTTGGGCAGAAAACTGTATTTTAATTACCTATTCTAAGAAAAATTAGTGTGCCTTTTGAGAGAAGCGAATAATGGTCGAATTAAGTAGTTAGAAGGCAAAGCTTTGGTACCCTATAAAGTTTGATGCATAGAACAGCTAACCGTGAGTGGTGCTCCGGAGAGGCGCTGACGAACGACTAGCTGTTCCTCTTTAGGTAGACATAGGAGCTGTCTTCCAGTAGAGATATAGAAAAATATCTCACAGGATAATTTGTCGAAAATTACATGACAGTCGTGGTGACAGCATGAGAAAAATAGGGGCATAGTGAAGACGTGTAACTTTGTCTTAGATGTGAAATGCGGCAAGAGTCATTGTGTGATACTAGAAGCCAACTGATGGGTGGATTCCATGGTGATTTGACTTGTTTGATGAAATAATTGAAATGTGCAAAAGGCGAATGAGAACTATGAATTATCAGCTGATCAACGAAGCCTGACAGATGAAACGGCTAGCCGTTCTCGTAATTGATCGCAAAAATTGTGCTTTAGTATAGACTCAATTGAATCATTTGTAAATTGATTCTTAGCAGATTAAACCAATGTCGTTACTGTTAAATGATCAGGATCATAATAAGGAGTTAAGCCCATAAAATTATGTGTTCTTTAAGCAAAATTTCTGTTTTATAAAATGAGAACTAATTGAAAGAGTATTATATTCTTATGATTCTATATGGAATCAAGGGTTGAAATATCTAACGTGATTGGACAAAGTTGACTTAAATGTAGTAGTGTAACATTTCTCGGAGAAAAGGGTCAACAAATTCACAGGTTGAGCGCTACCTTGGTGAATTGTACTCTATAATGATAGTTTTAGGATAGTATAAAAATCTTAAATGATACACGTGTTTCTACTTCGTATTATGTGAAGAATGTAAATGAAAAATAGAGTAGGGAGAGATATTACAACTTTTCTTGATTCAGTCGAGGGTCAAGTGAGTCGAAGCGACGAACGTTACTTGTTTTGATTATTTTTGCTCGATTTCGAGATAAGAAAGATATGAAAAAAGTATAAAAAATTATTTTGTATAGGCAGATTATCATTAATCATTTCTTCTTAGATTGGAATAACATTTCTACATGATAATCGAAAAGTTAATCGATATTTCTATCAAATTATCATTTTTACAGGACATAGAAAAAATACTGGAACTAAATCTAAAGTAAGTTTTATATTATTATTTATAAATGAATTAAGAAATTCTTCTCTTAGATTCATTTTATTCTTGGCGGTGATCATGATGAAACAAATGTTTATACACTATATGATCCTAATCGAAAAATTTTACAACGAAGTGGAATTAATACATTTATTATAGCTGTTCCAAAGTAGATTTATTGGATTTTTTTCGTTTACGTTCATCTTAATTATTTTGTAGATGTTTGGGCCCATTAAATTATCTTCGTATTTGGCATGATAATACCGGTCAAAATTCATCAGCATCATGATTTCTTAAATATATTATTGTACGTGATTTACAAACAATGATAAAATCATATTTTATCTGTCAAAAATGGTTTGCTGTTGAAAAAGATGATAGTCTTGTAAGAATTCTTAATCATATTGATAATAATAATTTGTTTATTGAATTAGATTGAGCGTTTATTACCTGTGGCAGGTGAATATGAGATAAAAAACTTTGCATATATTTTATCAAAACAAGTATATCATAGTATATCTGAAGGTTATTTATGGTTTTTAATATTTTCTCGACCAGCATCAAGTAAATTTACTTGTGTTCAACGATATACATCTTGTTTTGTTTTACTTTGTATTACAATGCTTTTAAATATTTTATATTATGAACGTTCTCATGTATCAAATACAAATTATAATAATAATGGTTTATCATTGGGTTCTTTCTATTTCAGTCGAGGGATTAGGTGATTTAAAAACTCAAAAATGGTTAACATCTATTCTTATTGGATTCTTTTCATCGATTTGTCTTTCTCAACTATTAAGAATATGTCAATTTGTTTATTAATTAACTATAATATTATTGTTTAGGTTCTTTGTTTGACTATATTTTTTGCTCTTTTTATTCGTAATATAAATGATGATAACAATCATCTTGATTTTATTGATATATTTAATAAATCTCGCACTGATAAATTGTATTTACAGAATAAATCATTATTTATTAATCGATAAAATATTCATGCTAATCGTCTTAATAAAGATGAAGTAAAAGAAGCATGTGATGAACGAGGTAAAGAAATTCAAATGTGGATAATTATTCGAGAAATTCTTTCTTATTTGTGTTTTCTTTTAATTCTCTATACAATAACTTATTCAAATTGTAATAATAATTCTTTTTATCAAGTTAATCATTTACGTCATTTCTTTTTAAACATTGAACATTCTAATTATGATTATTGGATATGGTTAGAAAGAAGTTTTATTGAGAATATTCGTGCACAACAATGGTATAATGGAGATGTACCTCATCATTTGAAAGGTTTTATTAATGATAAATCTAATCGATTAATTGGATGAGCATCAATGAGACAATTACTTGTTAAAACAAGTTTGTTATTTGTTCTTTATTTATATATCTCTCACTCTGAAAGTTTAGAATTCTGTTGAAAACATTCATCTATTCGACATTTTAATATGTCCTGTCTAATTGATTATAATCTATTGAATGAAGAAAAACGTTGTTTTTAACCAGATTGAATTGATCACAAAACAATAAATTATAGTTCATCAATTTATATATCTGGCATTATCAAGAAGTAAAACGGATTAGTACTCTTTTTCGAGAGACAAAAGGATATAATTATATTAATTTATAATGAACAACTTATATAAATGGTATTTTTGTATTTCTTCTTGGTTTTTGTTGTTTTTTTGGTACAATAAAATGTCTTTATTTTTGTCGATTTTATCGAAGATTTTCTTTCCTTGGTGATACACTTAAATATGCAAGCAAAGATCTTTTATTATTTTCATAGCTTTTCTTATATTTATTTCCAAAACTAATAGCTTGTTCAACATTATTAAATACATCACAAATGCTTTTTATCAAATTGATCATTTTCTTGGTCCATTATGTTTTATGAAAAAAGAATCAAATTATATATAATTCTAATTATGATATGTTTGCATTTATGTGGAACAAATTTCAACATTGGATAGGTGAGATATTCCGTATTTATTTTAAAAAATTTGTTATTATAGAAAATGTTAAGTTAAGAATGAAAAAATTAGATGAATGGGAATTACAAGAAGAAAGAGATAAGCGAATACGATCAGAATATCATTATCCAATTGAATATTTTCCAGAAAAAAATTAACCAGCTATTAGAAGCACTTAATCAAGTAACAAATATTAATTAATCAATTAGAATAGAAAAATAAACATCATCCAAAATTTCTTATTATCATTTTCGTTGCAAAATTATAACATTGCATTGACGTTTAATATGATAATCATAGAGAAATTTTTTCGAATCGATCATTTTTTGCAAATCAACGATCATTGTATCATTTGCATTAGAAATACGAAAACATAATGAATGAAGATGATGAATATGTGTAGTAGTTTTCATCAAAATAAAACTTACAAGTTTGTTCAAATCTTTCTTTGCTATCCAATTTATTGCAAGATGTTCCATACGAGGACAAAAATTAATTAGAAAATCTGTTAATTCAAATCCTGATGATTGATACACTTTTGTAATTTTGTTATTAATTGACACTAAATGAAGATTTTCTTTTTCTTTATCATCACTTAATAAAGTATTGAAGTGTTGTTTTGGTGGACATAAAAGTTTTAATGAATTAACATTTGGTAATAAACCTATAAGTTTAATTAAATTATCACAAGATAAATATCGAACAAAAATATATAAGCTTGTTATATGTATTTCACGGAAAATTACAGGAAATTCAACCATAAATAATGTATTCCAATCAATAATAAAATCATTTATGATAGATAATTCGACAAGGTTTGGAAATTGAATAGAAGAATTGCTAGTTATCTGTTCAATAGAATCGATATTAAACCAAGATTTTCTAAAAAAATTAAAATTTCTAATTTAATAAAAGAAATATTATTCTGATAATACCTATATGGATGAATTGAATAATAGAGTTTATCATCTTTAATTTGAATTCCGAATATCCATCTTCGTTCGATCCAAAATCGTGAAGTAGATTGATGAATAATTGAATGAAAAGGAATATTATTAAAAGTAACATTTATACGTATATAACATTTCAATTCAAATTTATGTAAATGAGGTATATCTTGCAAAATTAATTGTTTCCATTGATTAGGATCAACATACTTTCGATTATAAAATTTATCGATATGTAAAACTTGTAATTTAGAAGAGATTTTCTTTATAAAATTTTCAAATTCACTAAACTTTACATAGCATTGCCAAATTCGAAGATATGTCAAATTCAATAGTGAAATTTCAATATGCCTCTCATGATTATTTTTTGATTGAATCAAACTGAAGCAATCTAAACGATTTAATCGTGGCATTGAAGATAAAATCCAAATAAGTTCGTTGAGAGTGCATATATGATTTATAGTTAAACATTCTATATTGTTAAAATGTTCATTAATAGGATAATATTCAAAATTATTCATTTCATTATTTTCGGATAATGTCAAAGAACTATATTTTAAATAGGGTAAATCGAAAATTCTACTGTATATTTCACGACGATTAATGTAATAATCATTATTATGAGAAATAGTCAATGCAAATAAACGCGGTAAAGATTTAAAATAGAAGAGAATTGCCATAAGTATCCCATGTAACTAAAAAACCAAACACATTTCATGTAAATGGTGATTTTCAAAATTTTCATCATTTAAATGGTGATTTTCAAAATTTTCATCAAAAAAATTGTATGACTTTACTTCTCTCAATAGTCACCAAAGTCATCACATTACTTTCATTATTTTTACATCAATATCAACCGATGATTTTGATTACTTCGGAAAAATCAAAATCATTACATTATTTTCATCACTTTTACATCAATTTCATCCGATGACTTTGATTAGTTCTGAAAATCAAAATCATTACATTATTTTCATTAATTTTACATCAATTTCATTTGATGACTTTGATTATTTCGGAAAATCAGAATCATTACATTATTTTCATTACTTTTACATCAATTTCATCCGATGACTTTGATTAGTTCTGAAAAATCAAAATCATTAGATTATTTTCATTACTTTTACATCGTTTTCATTCGATGACTTTGATTATTTCGGAAAAATCAAAATCATTGCATTATTTTCATTACTTTGACATCATTTTCATCGCAGGATTTTGTTTATTTTGGAAAAATCAAAATCAATAGATTATTTTCATCACTTTTGCACAAGTTTCATCCATGACTTGGATTATCTGAGTATATCAGAATCATTACATTAGTTTTAATTACTTTTACATCATTTTCACCGCATGATTTTGATTACTACGAAAAAATCAAAATCATTAGATTACTTTCATTACTTTATCATCGTTTTCATTGAATGACTTTGGTGTGAAATACATCATGTGTCAATGTTTTTTAAAAAATTCACCAGGAAAATGATGAATTTAGAGTACATGTCGACATCTGTCTTTAGAAATACCCTTTTCAATGTTTTCTAGAGAGAGCTCTATGTGTGAGAACACACAAAATCTTATGCCTCAGTTTTCTAGCAGAAATTAACTTTGTTACTCTACCCAAGTAATCAAAACATGACAAAAAATTGATGACTTTCATGTAAAAAACACGAAAAAAATGACATTTTTTTGATGAAACTGGCATAAAAAATCGTTGATTTTCATTTTCATCAGTTACATTTGATGATTTTCATTTTTAATCAAAATCATCAAATGACATTGATTAAAAGTCAATGTTTAACCAAAGTCATTTGATGATTTTGATTAAAAATTAAATTCATGAAATGCAACTGATGAAAATTTTCATTTTAATCAATACAAATAGGAAACATCGATTTTTATATGTATTTGATCAGAAAAAATGTTATTTTTTTTATGTTTTAGTTGCATTGGTGTCTCTCCTTTAAGTCATGTAGCTCTTTTACTGTTCTAATTGCCTTTAGTCTTGCTAGTGCGTTTTGTCTTCGTACGCTCCTTTTGCGTCCTACAATTCTTGTGTATTTAGTCCCTTTACTCTCTCTTGTCTTCTACTGTTTAGAGAAATTTGCTTTCTTTAGTGTCTTCAGAGTTTCTAACTATTTTGCTCTGTTTTCTGATTTTAAGCGTTTTGAGTTCGTTCACTCCTTTTAGTATTTTCAATCCTTACAAACTCTTTAGTCGATTTAGTCTTTATATCTATTCTAGATGCTTTAATGCCATTAGGTTTTTTACCCATTGTACTCTCTTTTACTTACTTCGAGCGTTTTAGTCTCTTTTTCTCTTTTTAGTTCCTTTTCGCCTTCAATTCGTTTAACCCCTGCGCTGCTTTATTAGTTTTTCTGTTCTGACCTGCTTGAGTTTCTTTTATTTCATTCAATTCGTTGATTAAAATTAGTAAATGAGTTACATATTGAGTAGAAAAGATAGGTGGTGACCTAAGATAAAGCAATTCCCGTTTTAATCGATGACCACTGTGTGCAGCGCAGTAAACTTGATCTTTGAATAAAGACTGAATCAAAGTATGTCAGCTAAGTCTACATGTGAGTCGAGAAGGACATTACTGAAACTCATTTTATTTTGGTTTTATTTCGTGAGTCGACGCCACAATGTATTTCAGTCGTATTATAATTGAAGTTCTCGTTTCATACGTTTCAAATGATGTGCGAAAGAGACATGTAGGGAGATAGGTAGATAGATAGATCCGTAAATCGAGATATTAATTGGCAGATAAATAGATACATACGTAGATGGATGGATAGATAAGTAGATTGAGAAATAAATAAATAGATAGATAGATAGATATAAATAGGTGTGTAGTTGGATTGTTAGATACATAGGTAGAAACATACATGGATAAGTAGGTAAATAGACAGACAAATAGGTGGACAGATAGATGAATGTATCTATGTATCTATCTACCTATTCATTTATCTATTTATCTACAGATGAATAGACAAATAAATAAGTAGATAAATACATGGATAGGGAAATTAGCTAAATAGATAGATGATTAGACAGTTAGGTACTTCAATATATGAGTAAGTGCGTAAGTAAATAGATAGAAAGGTAGAAAGATACGTACTTTAGTAGATAGATAGATCGTTAGGTAGATAGATAGGTACTTAAGTAGATAGATAAATGCGTGAGTAGGTGAATAGGTAGGTAGATTGATAAACACCCAGGGATAGTACATACCCATGTAACTAAAAAATCTAACTTTTTTCGTGTTTTTCACATGAAATCATCATTTTTTGCCATGTTTTGAATACATAAGATATGTCACTGAGAAATGCCATATACTGCGTGATTTTGATGATATTTTAATGATTTTCATGAAATGATTTTCATGATATTTTCACGATATTCATTGCATGACTTTCATGTAATAGTCATCATTTTCATGAATGTAAATTGTAAAAACATGGCATGCCGTTTAAAAAATCTCAAAGATTATGTCGCTTTCATCATTTGAAATCAAATTTTTTTGGCTTTCGTCATTAGAAAAAATTAATGATTTTGATGATATTTTAATGATTTTCATGAAATGATTTTCATTACATTTTCACGATATTCATTGCATGACTTTCATGTAAAAGTCATCATTTTCATGAGTGTAAATTGTAAAAACATGGCATGCCGTTTAAAAAACCTCAAAGATTATGTCGCTTTCATCATCTGAAATCGCAGTTTTTTGATGTTGGTCATCATTTTTTTTTAAAAAAAATTCATAAAAATGATGTAAATTACATCATGTATTGCCGTGTTTTGATTACATGGGATATCTGTTGAAAGACCATAGAGAGAAACTGATTCAAGACGAATATATGTTAGATCAATAATACAATGTGTGAAAAATTCTTCATTAAGTATTGAATCGCATAAATGAAGTGAAATAATTCGATGCCTATTTGGAATAATAACATGTTCACAAAAGTGTTTAATCTCTGATTTTGATTGATTGAAAAATTTAATTTTGAGTAAGAGTGATGAATAAGTAATAAGCTGTTCCAGACGATAATTGAGATTAGAAAATGCTTTATAAATATCACAACCATCGAGATAATCGAAAATTTCATAAAAAAGTTCATTTGACAAATTCTCAATAGAATTGATTAATATGCTAAAGAATATAATAAAAGTTCAAGATAAACAAATGACTTTTTTTTGCTTACTTTTTATCATTACTTATTGCTGATTATAAGTGAAAAACAAGAATAGAATGAGATCTGTAAATTCAAACTGGAACTTACTCCGTAATTTCTTTGTCTTTATATTAAAAGAATCGTCTAAATTCAATCGTAGTTTTTTTTGTTTCATATCCATTTAAAATATTAGATTAGATCAAAATGTCTGTTTGATTAAATAACAACAACAAAATGTTTTCAAAACTGTTTGCTTTTATTGTTTATTTGCTTTATGTGAATCATCATCTTACTTGATACAAATAGTATACTATGTGTAGTGCAAACAGGTTATATTTATGGATGGGCAAAGAATGAGTAATTTTGTTTTTCGTTCTTTTTTCGTTATTTCAAATACTCGATGAGTCACATAATATTGGAAAAAACCAAGAAGTAAAATTCGTTTTTCATTAGTTTATCGGTAATGTCAAATTTAAAAGTTTAATTCAAGCAATCTTTATATCCCACTCATACACAGAATTGCACTGTGTATGTGTCAGCAATTGAAAGCTGCATGTTATAGTATCATTCACATATATCTTTATTTTTCTCTTTTTCTATCTTGTTATTTTCTAAACGTTTTCTTTTGATAGTATTTAAATGTTTTTCTTTTTTTCATTTATATTTCTT
Organism: Macrotrachela quadricornifera; assembly: GCA_022393335.1. Lineage (NCBI taxonomy): Eukaryota > Metazoa > Rotifera > Eurotatoria > Philodinida > Philodinidae > Macrotrachela > Macrotrachela quadricornifera. The sequence continues at coordinate 28,778 of JAJEKB010016439.1, read as the reverse complement.
TGGATTTTCTCTATTCTCTCACTATATGTTTCGATCGTCTGGAAAATAAAAGGACATTTTTAGTTTCGCTCCATTAGATCGATATACGTTAACACTACCATTCAATGAATATTTCGAGATGACGATTGGAATTTACCGATCAATTAAAAAAAGTGTAAATTTATTCCGATCGACAATATCTTGACCTATGGAAAGGGGTACTTCAAGGAATCGGTTTGTATTAATATTCGACCAATTCGAATGTATAATATATCATTAGAAAGAGCATCAAAAACTGCATTAGATACGCTATTTAAATGAATACTATGTGTCACAAAGATGGCTTGATTAATTCTAATCCATATAGGCGGTGACCATAGCATCCTGTCTTTTCTTTCTATTTGCGCATCAAGATTCGTGTAAAAGTTTTGAAAAGTGTCCAAATATATAGAAAATTGTTTCCACTACAAAAAATCTGATATCTGAGAATTAAAATAATTCGAGTCTTACGAATTAAAAATGCTTCTTTCGAGAACTATAGCAGGAATAAAAGCTCATCGATAGGTTCAACAAAAGGTTTAGTCCAAACTTTGTCGCATCGCTAATTGTAAACTTAAATTAAATGTAGCGCCTTGTTTGCAACCTCATATGGTATCAATCAATCCATCCCAGATAGACAAACTTTTTTATTGTCCCGTCCCGAATCTTTTCGAATTGTCCAGAAAAATCCCGTTTGTCCCGTTAATTGATAGGGATATAGAAATATTGTTTTGTGAAAGACGAACATGTCTTTTCTCTACTATCAGTGGATGACACGAATTCATATGGATAATTATTAGATGAACTAGCTAGCTTTTTATTTATACAATTGGCAGTACAATCAAGGCTCTCGATTGTTTTTGGGGGTGGGAGGGGCTAAATTTTGCCACACAGTCAGCCGCAGATTGACTGGCAGAAAATAACAGGCAAAAAATTGTCTGCCAGATTTTGCCAGACAGTTTTTACGTGATCATCCAAAATTTTCGCAGACACGGCGTGAAAAGTGGGGGGGCTAGCCCACCCCATCCCCCCCCCCACATCGTGGGCCCTGAGTACAATATCAAACAAGGAATACCTGTGAGTCTAGATCAAATTATTAATTTGCTGCTTACTAAATGAAATATTGAAACATTAATGAACATTTGATTGCTTCCAATCGAAGTGTAAGAAAAAAGTTCTTTTTTAGGATATAACTACATTTTAAACACTCATCCTCATGTACACACTAATTGATGCACAGAATATGCTAATTAGAGGATACGATTTGTTTAAATTATAATGGCAATGAAAGATTTGATAAAAATAAATGAAAATGATCAACTTTGAAAGCATATTTTTCTCTTCGTTTTTTCTATTGTACAGGATGATTCATACGTAGTTTTACAATAAAAACTGAATATCGTCACTCTATCTAGTAATTCGACTCACAGTTTTGATCAAAACATCGTTTCTTCAATAATTACGAGAGAAAATCTCCATGATTATGCTTATTTCAATAAACATTCACTAACTTCAATGTTAATCTTACCAATTTATTACCTAATTAAGGGGGGTCTTCTAATACGTCTTTGAAACTTCTTGCTGATTGCGGCTTTTACTATAGCGAGATCTTCCAATATGGGAGGATCTTTTAGTGCGGTAGGTTTAGTATGCTAGCAGCTCAGAAGACAAAGGTTCTCCTATATAATAGCACTCTAAGATACATTATACAATTTATGTTGAAGAATTGTTTGGACAACTCAGTTCAGTTTTACTGAATTGGTCAAAAAACTCAGTTCCTGAAGAAGAACTGTACATACGACTTATTTCCTTCAAATGAACGATTTCAGCAGGTCTTTAGTTTATTTGAATGAAGTTCATAAACTTCAGCTTCTCAATTCGTATTCGTTATCCTTGAGTTATACCCTTATATCAGTACCCATCTGCTAAATATTTATACTCTTATCTTTCTGAGTATATGCCTACATAAAAACCTAAATGGATGTACGTCTATACCAAAATCGTGTGGGTATAGATTTATATGTTAGCCATATAGGTATAGGTCGATACGTTACCCGTGTCGGTATAAGTCTATATGTTACTCATATGGGTATATATGTATACGTTACTCTTCGGGGTAAGGGTTGATATGGGTACTTGTTGGTTATCTCCCCCCCCCCCACTCATTGTTTTTCTATATTGTAAAGAAGGGTGGGGGAGATAACCAACAAGTACCCCATGGGTTAAACATTACTAATTAATTGTTTACTTTAGTTTTCATTGTAAATTTTATACTACTTCACTATCGTTACTTCGTATTTATTGCCACCTTCACTCTCGAACGTCATAGTGGTAATTTCATACATGATTATAGTTTGTTATTTATTATATTATTCGTAATCATTGACAAAATAATTACAGAAAGAAAGAAAAAATATTTAATCAGTGAAGAAAATGATTATTTGATCGATTGAATTTATAACATTATCTAAAAATTTATTTTCACCATATTCTTCTTTCGGTGTTTTTGTTAAACATAAACGAACAATTAATAATTTCTTTGATGAAATAAGTTAAGCACCCCATTTTGAGACCAAGAGACAAAACTTATTCCATTTAACAATTATGTCCAATATTTGTAATACTATAATCATTAATTATAAGGATGAGAGTATTGATTTTTACAATAACGGAACAGTCTGCTATGTTAAGAATATAAAAATCATCAACGATATTTTTTTTATATCGAAATAATATTATATACACGCATTTCGTATTGATGTTTTGTTTTGTAATTTATATCACTCGGAGAAAAATAACTTGTATATGATAACTATAAATATTATAATCGAATAAGAAACAGAAAAATGATCAAAAATAAATGATCTTCATTGACTTTTTACATATGTAGGTGAACTATGCTTATATTACTATACAATCAAATTTATTTATGCAGACATTATATGATTTCAAAGAATACAGAAATTATCAAAATGAAGTTCGTAAATATGAAGAAAACTCAAAAGTAAAACAAAAGAAGATAGTTTTAAAATTGTTTAATTTAAAAACTATCATAGAAATATTTTAAAAATTCAGCAATATCATATCGAACTTTATCCATTACTGATTTTCAGAAATAATATATGATTCGGTATTTGTCTTATTGTAAAATTGCACCTGTTTATCTATGTTCGATATAGAGAAAAAAGACCAGACGTTTCAATACTATTCTAGTCATGTTCTTTTTCTTTATCACAAACTATGCATGCATATTTGTACATGCGCAACAATATATCAAAGTAATGCCGTTTTTGACATCATATTAATCTTCATCCAAGCAGGCAAAACTAAAAAAAACGGTGAAATACACGTAGAAATTTTAATGAAAATAAAATCTGGAAAAGCGCGTACTTTTACGATTTTTATCTGTGTTAGCTTATCTACTGTAACTAAAGCGTCGACAATGTATACTTAACGAGAAGAAATGCGTTAAAACGCACAAAATAATGTATAAAGTCACGTTGAATTCTGCGTTTTAACAAGCAATTACAGAGTAAATTTTAACGCAGTAAAACACTTTCTGAAAAATTGCGTTAAAACATGTTCAAACAGCTTAATTTTTTATTTATTCTTTTTTTTCTGTATGGAAAATGTACTATTTTCACTTGTGTTTTTTTATTCTGTATTTCATTAATATGTCTTTTTTTACGAAACGATAAAAAGTAAAACGAAAAAACAAATCATGTTTATAATAATTACAGAAAGAAAAACAACGTACAATATTATAAGATTAATGTATAAATAAAAAAAAAAAGTTTTTAATCTTCTTCGTGAGCTGAAATTCCCATTGTATGGCGTATTTCAGCATTAATTATATTTATTTCTTCTTGAGTCCATTCCACGATCATTTTATAATAGTCTTGCAAGAACCAGACTTCTTCATTGCCAATTCTTGCACGTGCGTTATTAAGTTCAGCTTGAAGTTGTGCTTTTCTCGTGCCTGCAAAAGTTGAGCCTAAAACACACGAATATAATGTCTTTGAAAAAGTAAGAATTCATTGTTATTCTATGCATAAATATCAGTTCTCATAATCTTATGCCATATAGAAAGATGATCACTAGAGATTATAATCGTAGATATATTTTCAATCTATACCCATTTATAGTATACAAAAAGTAAGAGAATGAATCATCATGAAATAAAAATAAATACATGAAAAGTCCAAAGTGTACCCAGACTTTTGATTGATCAGACTGGAATTTCATTGACACTGTTTTATTAAATATTAATCTCAATCGGAATTAATATTTTCAACTTTTGAAACCATGAACAATTCTAAAATTAAAATGTACGAGTAACAAATAGTGAGAAACTAACCTCTATTTCTAACGCACTTCGTTGTTGTCGTTGTCGTGACATTATTTGTGTTTTTGTACAAGTATATGCAGACGATATAAGTAAATTTAAGCTCTATTTATTCTCTCAGTAATTGACTTTATGCACATCTACTAGAAATAATTTAATGCCGGGGATGGCGTTGTGGTTTTATGCGTCTGATTTCAGCTAGATGTCAGAAGGTTCGATTCCTTTCCCTCGACACGATGCCTTCGGTGTCAAGATACGGTATCGGAAGAATAAACAAGAGAAGAGCAGCGGTGCACGTCCAACATCGTCATTACTGCTTTGAATTCGATTTTCGTTCTGCTCTTTTCGCTTCTTTGTCATTCTTTCTCTGTTTGTTATCGTTATCTTGTTCGTTGCATATTTTCGCAAGCGTCCGCAAAAAATGTTTGGATGTCACGAATAAAATCCAGTATAATAAAAAAAATAGTTTAATTGTACATGAGACTATAATTTTTTAATCTGTTAACTATACATGCAATTCTGTTCATATTTTTATATATTGAAATGTCTGTGGAATTTAATAGTTTATTTATTTCGAAATGGGCTGTATTGTATACTTTACTAGTTAGGATGGATTCGTTATGGAATGTTTATTACATAATCAAATACTATTTATCGTTTCTAGTAAATAAATTAGCACTTGGTAAAATGGACTCAAACTACGTTCTAAATTCCATTATCAATTAACATATTGACACTTACTAATAGTAAAAGTCGCCTATTTTATTCAGTTTAAACTTAATACTTCATATCAATGTCATTCGAATCAGTAATGGATTTGACATTACTCATCATCTATTGGTTCCTTTTCAAAGCATATATCAACAGTAACCACGATTCACAAACTATAAATTCAAGTAAATTTCCAAAATTTCTATAATTTCTTGATTTTCTTGAATTTATCTGCCTTGGAAAGTCGGTGATATGAGTAACTGTTGTGATTATGTTGAATTCTTTGATTTTCCAATTTCTGGATCATGGTTACATCTCTTTATTTATGTGTTAATACGTGATGTTATTTTCTGTCAATCATCACTGTGTTGCACATCAAACAGTTTGTACAGTATGTGTACGTTGATGTGTAATGTGCGATGGTTATAGACCGCTTTGTATATTCTTCGTTTGTTTTATGACTCTTTATTCATTATACATGTACTTTGTCTTATTCTCTTTTCTCTTTCTACTGTTTTTTTGTCATCTCTTCTAATGTAATGATACTTTTTCTTAAACACTATAATCCTATGATAATAATGGTGCCCCTTTATGATCCACTAAGGTTGAAGGGAAATAAATGAAGGAAATAACAAAAATAACAAAAAAGTTATTGTTATTTGTGTCAATAACAATAAATTCTCACCCTTAGTTCAAAATATATATTTGTTTTGTTAATTCTAGAAAACTGTTATGCACTTATATTACACAATAAAGTTAAACATGTACATAATATTCTTCCAATTGATGTTGGAGGAATTTTGTATAAAATCTATTCACATTTTTCAAGATCAGCTAGAGGAATCGAAGAGTTAAAAGAATATTACGAATTTGTACTATCTGAATATCGTGCAAGTTGTGTTGTAAGAAAAACATGAAAAAATAGATAAGTCAAGATCTCATAGCATCCTGATATATATTTTTTCAGACATTGTTGCAATATATTGATATAAGGTGATAAAGCTTATTGCATTCAATTACACATTTACTTGAAAAATATAAACCAATTAACTTATATTTATTAAATCAACAACGTTTAAAATATTTTTTTGATACAAATGATGGTTTAATAGTTGATCGTCACCATATAATAAAAAATGAATCATTTATCAAAATAGTTATTGAATGTACTGAATCGTATTATGATGACGAACTAAACAATTCTATAAAAAATTATTATTTTGTAATTGTCAATTAATTGAATTTCTTCCATAGGACACATATACATTATATTTATGATATTTATGGTTGGCTTAATAAAAATAAATGATTTAGACAAAGATGAATTATATAATGAATATTGGGAAATTAAACTATATTTTTCAAGTAAGAAAAACCAACTTGCAATAACAACAATAAATGATAATCCACACAGTTTATGTGGTCATGACGAGAGTGAAGAAAGTGATTTAACATATTAGAACCAAAATAAAGATGAGTGTACACGATTTAATTAATTTTAGTCTTATTTATTGAGTATGAGTCGGAATTCGACATTGAATATGTTAAAAAATTATTTGTTACAAATTTTTAATTCCACATGTGCAAGTGTTTGTGTAAACATAATATTCAGTCATATGAAATATTTGTGGTCCAATTATCGTAATCATATGGATATTTTATAGGTAGATGCTGAATTAAAAATCAGAATGAATCCTGATTATCCTTGTGTTTATGTTTATAAATGTCCCTTATCTCAACTCGATTAATTGAAGAAAATTCAAAACAATCAAAAAATATGAATAAAAAAACGTCATGATATTGAATGAACTTTAGTCTTTATTTACTTTTTAATGAAATGTATATATTTAGGCATTGATACCTTTTCTTCTATTTTTATGTGAATTTAGCTTTAAGTTTGTTAAAAAACAGAATGAGTTCGAGACTAAATGATTTATGTAGGCTTCCCTTTAATCATTGAATGATAGATGCACACTGGTTTTTTTAATTTTTTTCACAAAATATCTTTTAAAATAGTGTTTGAAAAAAATAAATAAAAAGAGGATGAACTATATTGTGTCAATAAAAAACCTTTTACGTATGTCACCATTACAAAAACCACTTTCCGATTTCTTCTGATTTTTAACTTTTCGATCTGGCAACTCTGAGTTTCATTCGATTCCAAAATTTGAAAGGTCTTTTAAGTTCTGTGGTACTCGCAAATGCATATTTGATTCTATATTGCACTTTCATTGTTTCAGGATATCAATGATAACGATCTATTTCTTATTGTAATCATTTACACAGATTTCTGAAAAATTGAAGAACATTTTATTTTCATATCTGACTTAGAAATAAATGCTTTCGTATGAACAATACGAAATCCGTCTAAGTTTCCTAGACAAGGCAAAGATGTTTGTGAGAAGATTGTCATTTTCTAAATCGTAAAAGGATTTTGTAGCCAGATACTGAACGTTTTCGATTCAATAATCAAATCTATTTTATTCACCACACATTCACTTGATACAGAATCGCAGAATTCGGTGATTCCAATAGTCGACAACATACAGATTACCATGTCGATCGAAGGACAAATTCCTGGGGCAATTAAATTGATTTGCTCCTATCCCTTTGCCATTTCCACCCACAACAACAGTGCCGTATTTTGCTCCTTTACGCCAACGCATTACTCGATTATTTGACGAGTCTGCTACATATATAGTGCCCAATGTATCAACGAATAGTCCATAAGGAAATGACAATCGTGCCAAAGCATTTCCTTTGCCGTGTCCGCCAGCAACGACAATTCCTTCTTTTGCATCTTTATTCCATTTCATCACACGATAATTGCTGCTATCTGACACATAAACAGCCTGTTGTCGATCAACAAAGAGGCATTTCGGTTTGTTTAGTTGGTTGCGATTAATACCTTTGCCATTACCACCAGCAACGATAGTTCCATTCTGATCTCCTATTTGATATCGTTTTACTGCATGCTTCTTGTAGTCAGAGATGTAGAGATATCCCTGATCATCCATAGCTAATCCTCCACAAGCGACATTGTCGACAAGAATTGCTGTTTGAGTTATGTCACGATGACAAAGCCATCGTACCACTCGTCGATTTCCTCGATCACAAATAATGAGACTATTTGTGTTTTTGTCAAGTAAAACATTGTTTGGACCATTTAATTGATCCACTCGATTTCCTGTACCGTTACCACCAGCTATAACTTGTCCATTCTTATCATTCATCTTCCACTGAACAACACGCTCATTGGCCCAATCAGTAAAGATCATCATTTCATCATCATCATCATGAACGAACAGGTCTACAGGCCAGTAGAGCTGATCGATGGCGTTGTATTCTTCATTGTCTCCGACAACTGTCACCCCATTCTGTTCCCATCTGGCATTGGCCGGAATATTGAGAATCACTACAATAAACGAAAATGCAAAGTAAATAACCGCTATCGAAAAGATTATTCTTGCTCTATCACAGGAGAAAATGTACTACATGAAACATTCTTCTCCATTTTTGAAAGAACTTGGTAGAATCTTCGGGAATACTCTTTTCTCATTGATTCTAAACAAGAAAAGCTTACTTGAACATTTACGAATTCGCAAGTTTTTTCTTAATTTTTCTATAGAGGAAAAACTTTGTAACTATTGTTATATTTATGCTACCACTCTCGAATCTCAACTTTGTTCATTTCTTGAGAAGATTTAGGTAGGATCTATGATAGTTTGTATTTGCAAGGACTTACTCAAACTGTTATCAAGATCTTTTAAATTCTAAAAAATAGAATTTTCGCAATGAATGAAAACAGCATCTAAATATCAGTCAGTTCTAATCCTCTTCAGAATCTCTACAGAAAAGCATAAGGGTCTGTATCGTAAACATCGATAGAAAATCTTTATTGTTTTATGAGAAGATGCTACAAAGTGGTTAAATAGATCACGCTTAGACAAACTAATATTCGCTGTTTATCCAAAAGAAACGAGCTATTTAAACCGATAAGGGATGAACTAGGAAAGAAGTTGAGAAGCTTCTTTTGTAGTCAAATAATAGACAATAAGAAGAATTATGAAGATAGCTCTTCTTATTTAAAAAAGACGTCCATGAGAGAACACATGTTACTAGGTGTTAAGACAAAAAATTGAACAGGCAAGATTATTTTTTTTTCTTTAATATATATGGCTACTTCATTTTCTTCTTATGTATGTTCTATGATTGTTTTTCATCACACAATACACATAGCACCATTCATGTTCTTATTAGAGAGGATCACTTCTAAAAGAATTCGCTTAAATGAACTATCTCCCATTCAATACTTGAAGATGTCTATTATGAATAGATGCTTATTAAATCTTGAGGGTGAGGGTACTACGGTAATTGATTGTAGGTTTTCGTCTTTATATTGAGGTTGTAAATAGATTGTAACAAGGTTAAAACCAAATATAAAGTCTTCACGAACTGCGGGAATAAAACTATACTCGTTTTTACTGAATTTGTAGCCTATGGCATGGTATGGACAATAAAGTCAAACAGATGTATTCCAACCTTATGTTCTATTCATAAATACCAGAGTCCGACATGGGTCACTTTTTTTGTGACCCGACCCGAGCTCAAAAATTTTTTTCTGACCCGACCCGACCCGAGCATGATATGACCCGACCCAACCCGACCCGAGATGAGGAATAGTTTTTGGCCAATCAAAGTGAGTTTTTTCAGATATTGACGGTCTTCTCAGTAAATCTATACATATTCTACCGATATTCGAAATGAAGAAAGGATTATCTCATCTAACATTGCTGCTTTTCTTATATGAAGTTTGGAATTCGTAAACTTTTTGTGACCCGACCCGACCCGAGCACGATATGATCCGATCCGATCCGACCCGACCCGACCCGACCCGAGCATGATATGACCCGACCTGATGTCAAGTATGTTTTTGTGACCCGACCCGACCCGACCCGACCCGACCCGAGGTCTGACCCGACCCATGTCGGACTCTGATAAATACATCTTAGGATTCGTAACGTGCACTAAAATGTTTTACACAAAACGATTCTTTCCTCCCTGCACTATTGACTTAACAGAATAGCTTCATTATTGTGACATGTGTATTCTAACTAAATGTTTTTTAAATCAAATCAAATCTATTTATGAGTGAAATATTTCGATTTGACTTTTCTGTAAATACTATCTCATAGGCTAAAAAACTCAGTAAACAATAATAACTCTGGATCAGTAGCTCCTGGACACGAACACTTCTACAATTTCCTTAGTTTCACTGAAACCTGCGTATAGGCAAAACACGGAATCGAGAGCTTAGAATGATTTGAAACCATTTGCTTATCAATCAATTTGTCACATAAGCTCGTCCATCTTAGTCGTAGTTATAAAACTACTCTTCAAGATGTTTGTTGTATAATCATCATAGTCACCTGTATTATTTGCCATAAGAGAATTCGATTGTTGTGATGGAAAACGTTGAATAGATGTTTGGCGTTGAACAGGTAAATGTTTTAAATTTTCATATTCTTGAATAGCTAGATTTGCATAAGAATAATGCATGAAAAAAGATAAGAAAATGAAAAATTTACCTTGACGCCGTTCTTCAGCACTAAGACTTTCATCAATTCGATTTTCTAATAATGAATCATGAGAATGATACGAATATATCCAACGACTATGTTCATGTAAAAGGTCAAACAAAAGACGATCTTCTGGTTCTGGGAAATTAAAATTTGTATTTAACTCTGTTGAACATGTTGACGTTGATTGAGCTTCTGGTAATTGTTCTAATTTAAAATCATATAATTCCTTTATATCATTTTGAGTAAAATGCCGATCTAATTGATAATCATCAACTACACTAGAATACAACAAGAAAAAATGATATAAAGTTTATTTTATATTTTTCTTCGATCTCTACCGTTTCGAGACTGATTGTTTAACAACTTGTCGTCGATAAATCTTTTCTTCCATTGTACTATGAGCTACGAATCGGTAAATAAAAACTGGTTTCGTTTGACCAAAACGATAGGAACGAAATAAAGCCTGAGCATCAACACTAAATCAAAAGAAACAAAAATATCATAATACAGTTGAGTGTTTTTTTTTAATAAAACTCTTTTCTACCCTTTTAACAATATCAATTACAAATGTATGTTTACAAAGTTCAATAACAAAGAGTATTGAATCATCTTTCAATAGCAGATATTAGGAGAAATAAATAATCACAGATGAGCATAGGTACTTTTTTTCAAAATCATAATTGAGCTTTAAAATATCATTTTCAAAATCCCTACGATGAATTCATACGCTCGATCAATAGGTAATTAATTAAGTTCTGATCTGTTCTAATAAACATACTCTTTTATCAGTAGATTTGTTCTGTATTTTATTTTAGCATTGATTGTATAGGATGGGATATAATAAGCTGGACAAGATCTCAATGCATTTTCCTCCTACATTCTCTATAGATAAAAGGTTTCTATACATACTAAAAGATAGAAAATTTCAAGGTCTACAAAAGCGCTAATTTAGTTTTCCTAACAAGTTTTCCTCCTTAGAGTAAAAGTCAAAAGATAAACATCTTCTTATTTTTCGCTGAGCTCGATTGACTTCTGATATAAGCCTTTCTTTATAATGGTTGCCACTAAAAGTGAACTGTTGAACACCAATAGATAATAGATCATTTTGTGCTTTACGTTTCGATGATATTTTTAAAGATCTTAGTGCTCATATTCAGGAAATATTCGTTTGAAACTGACACTTTGCCGGTATTTTTTAAAGCATTCGAAAAAGCTAGTTTTCAAAATCGAGAGTTACTCAATGAGAGAGATTTATTATGATACCATTGGATGTAGAATTTCGTTCTAAGCAAAATGGCATAAATTTAAATTGGATAGTAGAAAACGTATACTCAAAGTTGAAGGACTTTATGAAGAATTTCGTGTTAAAGTTAAAATTTTAGCTGGATCTCTATTTCGAACATTTCATCATTTTTTTTTCGTCTATTTAACCGTCACACTTGTCTCAGTAAAACATTTAAGTAGGTGTTCGCTTTTGTACATCTGGCAATTCTCTATATTTTAGTATGTATAGAAACCTTTTTATCTATAGGGAATGTAGGAGGAAAAACCATTGAGATTTTGTCCAGTGTTAAGTCATAGGTTGATTTTGTTTTTCAAAATAAAAATTCCTTAATAAATATTTCTATTTACCTTGGATTCCAACTTGCATCAAAAATAATAATTCGATTACTAGCAGTTAAATTAATTCCAATTCCACTAGCTTGTGTTGATAAAAGAAATAATCGAACACGTGAATTTGATGGATCATTAAATGTTTCTGTATATTGTTTTCTTAATATAATTTTTGTACGACCATCGATTCGAAAATAATCTTGATCAAGTATCCATTGTACTGGAGCAGGTATATGTTTATTATTATTATTATTATCATGTGATAAAAGAATTTGATATTGTTTTTCGTTTTGAATATGTAAGTATTTAAGAAATTTTTCAATATAATCTAATGAATATAAACTACGTGAAAATAAAAGAATTTTATCACCTATTTCAGCACATTTATCAATAATAAATTTTAATAATAAAATTTTTCCACTTAATTCTATATCAAATTCACTTTGTTTATGTAAGATATCTAAGAATGGAAACCAAAATTGTTCACGCATTTTATCTAACCATGGTTTATTATTAGAATTTTCTTTTTTTTCGTAATCATTATCAGTTATTTCTTGTGTGGAATTATTATTATTTTCTATATCAGATATACTTGAATCAATAGTTATTGATGATAAGTTTCTTTTTATTTTATTATTTGTTATTGTTCGATTTTGTGTTAAATAAGTTTTATTTATTTCAATATCTTCATCACTATTCGTTGATGTTGAATCAGAATCAAATATTGTTGTTGAGCAAATGGAAGTTCTAAGTTTCCTTTTGTTTGACATTATTGATTTAAATTCATCCATTTCATTTTGAATATTAGTTAAAAAGTCATCAAAATTTTTTTCTAATTTTGGCTACAATATATGAAAACAGTTTAGAATATAAAATATTTATGAATTATTTAAAAGCTTAGGTACATTGTTGGTGAGAAATTTTTTGTTCGTTTTTATGCTGATATTCATTTAATGACACTTTTAACTATATCTATATATATATATAGAAGAAAGTTTGTCTGTCTGTCTGTCTGTCTGTTCGCTATGCATGTGGACGACACGGTACGAGTAAATGCAATGAAATTTTGCACAGAGTACCTTTTCGACCAGAGGAAGATCATAGGGTAGTTTTCCACCCAAAATTTTCATCTTAAGGTGGGTGCTTGCCTCCTATTGTTGAATTTACTATAGTAAATGCCTTTTTCAGAGAAGTTGTGCGTATTATTGTTTTCTCAATAATTCAAGAACAAAAATATATAAAAACATGTGCTTTTTGCTATTGGTCACGCAACATCTTCAGATAATCGAAAGAGAACGAATAGAATGTATAAGATGAAGTGCAACTGTATGATTGAAAATATCCATCGAATAAAGAAAGTAAAAAGTGAGACAAACTTCCATTACTCATGACTCATAATCTATATATATAAAGAGGATGTTGTGTCTGTCGGTTTTTTATGCGTTTGGACATCGGATGAGCTGGGGATACCAAACTTTTCATGGCATACTCATAGATCCCGAGGAAGACCGAGAAGGGATTAGGGTGATTGGCGAGAGGGCTGGGCTGAAATTTCACACAGGTTATGATGCATTGCAATTTTTTCCAATCTTTAAAAAACTTCGGGGCATTTGCTACCATTTTTAGAATATCCACATCTTAGTGTCACTGTTTCTTCACTGGATGGTGGTATAAAGTATTGCAATACGCATGAGTTAAGGGAAAGACAGTCATAGCCTCAAACTGTTTATTGAATTATCTGATTCAAAAATGAATGTAAGTGTATGCACGACGGGATATGCAGTAATAATAGATGATAAGGTCTTAAGCAAACCTTCTATACATCTTCTGCCGTTTTCTAATATGGGAAGTTTCCGATATAGAGATTTCTCGAGCAACGCCGGGTGCTACCGCTAGTTTTCTATAATTATTCTACAAATGATCACCTCATTGATCCAGGTGAGATCAAGGGTGAAAAACATGCTTGTCCTATTTACATGTGCCGGTTGATAGACAATCCTACTGCCTCATAGTCTTGTATCACACACATTTTTATTTCTCACATAGCTTTCGATTTTATAGCCTTATATTCCTTGTAGCTTTGTAGCGTCATCCTCCTATTGTCTCATCCCTTTTTGCGTTCCGTTTAATACTCTTGGGGATCTATAAGTATCCCTATATAGCCTTATTCAGTCTTCAACGTTTGACTCGGCACAGACAGACAATACTGAACATTATATGTATCGATGGCTCTCACTCCTGGTTATAACCTCATCTTTTTGGACACCTCTACTGAGCGTCAGTACCAACAGATACTGAAATGGTGTTGAGCTGCTGGGAATTTCAAACCTGCATTTTCTCCCTTGACTGCGTTTTAGAAACACCTAATCAATAGATGTGAAACTTTTACAATTAACTAATGAATATCTGTCTGTCTGTATAGTTTCAAGATGAAAATCGAAATTTCGCTTTTCTGATGTTCATAGAGCTAATCAAGACACTTTTTTTTAGAGGCAACAGTATCTCGGCGGTAATAAGCTATCAGCCCGAACTCTTATTCAAAGTTTTCATAGCTGATTATAAATTTTATAATATATGTAGAGCAATATGAAAAGCGATTTGACATTAGCTAAAGGGCTTTTATTTATTTATTTTCTCAAAGTCAAGTGATTAGGTTAAAAATTTTCTTCGATAATTGGTACTAAACAATAAACCGATTCAAAATATCTATTAAACATGATTACTAACTACCATCGGGACGATCAGATACCAGAAGTTTAGAGCTAGATCGGCTCTAGTACCCAAACGATACCTTAAATTTGTCACTAAACTTATTTTCTCATTGGTATTTAAATTGATTGTTCTATCTAATCTAAAATTTGCAATGAAAACTCTTTTTTATGCCATCAAATGAAATATGCCTTAAAGCATCGTTATCGTTATAAATCTGCTTTTATTTACCTTATTTTCTCTTTCATTTGATTTATTGTTTTTCTTTTTAGATTCTTCAATATTTTCATCATCATCAATAAATATAGTTTCTAGTTCATTATCATCACTAAACACAGTTTCTAATTCATTGTCATGAGTTAAAATATTATCATTTTCATGTAGTCCTTTTTTCCATCGATCAATAAAATATGGATAGAGTATAAATGGATGTCTAAAAATAAAAATAAAATAATTATAATAGTTCATGAAGTTTCGTTTTGTCTATTAATTCTTACGTCCATATTTTATGTAAATATTGATAATCAGCAAATAGTTTTGCTGTTTTAAAATCTTTTTTTAATACAGGTAAACGTTGTTTTTTCGGAACTAATTCATCTAAATATAGATTATATAATCTTGATTGTAAGTCATTTAATCGTATATTAATAATATATTCAAATTTTGGTGGTAAATATTCTTTTAATAATGAATAATCTTTTCGATCAACAAAACCAGTTAAAAGTTCATATAAAACACATGCACGTTGTTTCATTAAATAAACATCTTGTTCATTTGAATCACGATGTTGACCATTTTGAATTGGATTGGCAAAACGATTTATATATTCAGATTGACTACCAAGTAAATTTGGTTTAATAAATGATACCATACAATAACTAATGAGAAAAAAATATAAGCAAAAAAAACATCGATATTTTAAAATTTACTATTCAATAAGATTATTTTGTAATGGTGTACCAGTTAAAACAATACGACGAGATGTTTTGATTGTTGATAAACAACTTGCAATAGCTGTTTTAGCATTTTTTAAGATATGTCCTTCATCAGCCACTACATATAAAAATTAAATATTTTATATGAAAATTATACGAATAATAAAGTAGATTTTCATGTTTTATTTGAAAAAAATGACTGAAATTATTAGCTAGCCGAGCAACTAGAAATATTGCATCACATCACGTAGATATCTTAACTTTTAATTCTCAGAAAGATATCAGAATTTTCGATAGACAAATCTTATAAAACTTTGAAAAAAAAATAATAAGAATATTTACATTACCAACAATATCCGGTCCTGGATCAACAAGACAATTATATGCATCAGTTTTAAGTTTTTTATTTTTAATTCCAATACCTTGTGCTAATCTTTTATATAATTCGTAACCCATAATAAGAACTCCACCATTTTCATACCATTTATTTAGATACGTAACACGTAAATTTCGATCAACTGTGGTTAATTGATAAGGTTCAATCACTGGTTCAATATCTCGTAACCAATAATTAAATTCATCTGACCAATTCAAAGCTACAAAAACAAGATATTATTATTATTATAACAAAATCAATATTTTGAATATCTTTACCAGCATTTACTGGAGAAAGAATAAGACATGTTTTTACTTTAGTTATATTATTATAATTAAAAACTGTATGAATAAAACTAATAACTTGTAATGTTTTTCCTAAACCCATACAATGAGCTAAAATACAGCCGTTACTATTATGTTTTTTATTTTCTATAGCATCAATCGATTCAAAAACATTATTCCATAAAAATTTAATGCCATCATATTGATGTTTTTTAAGACGCGCAACTAATTTTGGTGAAACTTCAATTATAGATTCATTTGTTGTCTTGTCGAATTCAAGTATTAAACGATGATTTGAATTATTTAATTCATAATATTCACTATTGAGCATACAAGATGACTGTTCAAATATTAAAGTTTCATTATATAATTTTTGTTTTTCAGCTATACGTTTTCGACGTTCACGTTCTGCTTCAATAGCATCTTTTGTTTGTGTATTTAACTTGTTATCGTCAATTATTTCCTTAATATTTTTTCGACCATTTTTCCGTTTCGTTGAAGAGATTTTTCTTCGTTTTTTTTCTTTATCTTTTGTTGTATTATTTTGACTATTATCATGACTAGTTTTGTTATTATCAGTATTTTTATTAGATGTTGCATTTTTTCTGTCTCTCATGTCAGATTTCCTCTTTTTAAAATTTTTTGAACTTTTATTCGAAATATTTTGTATTTTACGTTGTTCTTTCGAACGTTTTGATGTGGTTTCATTATCCTTATTTGAGTCTTCAGATGATGATAACGTTAATCTTCGAATTCGGATACGACTTGATGGATGCTTTAGTGAAGCAGTAAATGAATCTTCAGACGTTGCTGATTTCTGAAATTTAATTGACGAAAGGAACACTTAGGTAAGTCTGCATAAATGATCAGAGAAATTTTCAAATTAAAACTGATATCTGTGTCAATTTCAGACGAGCTTTTATTTTGAAAACAATGTTTTTTAGAAAAATTTTAATAAATTCCTGGTGTATATAGTAGAGAGTCGATTAGAAGAATTTAAATTGTAAAATACTCAATCAATATCCCACATGTGAACTTTAATCAAGACTAAGGTCAGCTTAAAAGGGGTTCGCTTCTAAGGGGTATTTAAAGTCAATTTATAATAATTTTTACTGAACTTTCTATTGAAATTTAAGTTATAAAATGTTCATAACTCTACTCTAAAGTCCTATTAGAACGAAGTCTTCTAAGTATTGGTTTACATCTTTATGCATAATATATAAGCCTTTTTAACAAATTCATCGCAATATAACCGTTGTTCTTTTTATATTTAGAAAGGTTCCATTTCTTTATTCAAGACAAGAGTAATACTACAAAACGGTTTTTATCAAGTTTTTTCATATGAATATGAGTTAAAACCAGCCTTTTATGAATGATAAAACAATCAGACTCTTCCATCGAGATATGACAAAGATATTCACTTATTTCTGCAGTAAAGGAAGTCTTGAACCATCCTATAATGGATTCCATCAACCGAACCCACCGTGTCAAACATGTTTAGCAAAACATGTAAAAAATCAAATTTAAAAAAACAATTCTTACTGTATGTTATCACTCGAAGACAAGAAAAGTAACTGGTTATTGTCCATCCAAAAAAAGAATGGTACGTAAGTATTTTTTAAATAACTTTTGAACGATGAAAGTTGGAGAGCTGCGGTTTTCACCACGAGAAAGGGGAGATGAAGACGCATCGAACTGAGCATTATAAAATAATTTTACATAGTCTTCCCAAAGACTTTAATCGACGTTTTTGAAAAAGAACATTGTGTAAGATGACTAATGTGATTTTTCAATAATTTTCTATGCAATTGAATGGCTAGCAGAAGATCTACAAACTATACGTAAAGCCAAGACTTTTAGGTCTATTCATTCAAAAGTTATACGTATCTTGGTGGAAAGTTTTAGCGGTTTTTTGTATTAATTTCTGTGAAAAAAGTCACTTTTCTGTTTTTCTCATGAAAAAAGAATTCAATTTTTCGGTAATATTTTTCAAAAATTGTTTAAAAAAATTTTGAGAGGTCTCCTGGAAACACTTGTACTATATGATTCGATGCATCTTCATCTTCTCTTCACAATGGTGAAAACCACAGCTCTCAAGCTTTCATCGTTCAAAAGTTATTCAAAAAATACTCACATACCATTCTTTTTTTGGATGGACAATAGTTAGATGACGTAAAATTTAGAGAATGAAAGATTTATCTTGCTTTAAACTTTTTGAAGAAATCAAAATATCGTAATTCAAATATCCACATAATGCTCCAATATATACTTTTACATTCAAGAATTGAGTTGTTTTTGTTGGCATAACAAAAAATACTGCTACGTAGCTAGTCATATCAATATAATAAATGATTTGTCTCACTTTAAACACTCAAAGAAAACAAAATCAACGATACCAATTCATTATCGCTGTCGTTATCATCACTCGGCGATGAAAGTACACCTCGTCGTTTTATAGTAAGTCTTGATTTCACTTTGATTATTGATACATCAGAATCGGATGAAGAGCTTGTCAAACGTTGGTTATCAGTGAATTGATTTTCGTCTTTAATATATGATTTTGAAAATGTTTGTGAGTTAGCACATGATAAAGTCTCAATTGGTTGCCTATAATAGAAACAAATTTCATACCGCTCAATAAAAAAAAACCAAAAGAAAAAGTTTTTCATACAATTTTTGTATTACTGTGTATTGTTCATTGGGCGTAACAATTATTTGATCATTAGGATTTGGTGATTGTGATAAACATGTATTCATCA
Source organism: Macrotrachela quadricornifera (assembly GCA_022393335.1). Classification (NCBI taxonomy): domain Eukaryota; kingdom Metazoa; phylum Rotifera; class Eurotatoria; order Philodinida; family Philodinidae; genus Macrotrachela; species Macrotrachela quadricornifera. The sequence goes on along the minus strand of JAJEKB010016439.1, from coordinate 9,445 downwards.
TCAAATCTGAATAGGAAAATAGAAGAAAACGAAGAAACAAAAGTTATTTTTATGAGATTAATAATAAAGACTGCATCTGGCATCTACGATTGATTTTCAAGATCATTTCTCATATAGGACAATAAAATGGAAAAATCTTTACAAATAATGAAAACAAAACAAGCAATCGACATGTAAACAAGATTAGATATCGTAGACTTCTATCAAGAACAAGACAAAAATAAAACAAAAATGGAAAAAAATACATCAATGTGAAAAAGTATGCGCTTGAAACTATTACAATTGAATTTTAAAATGATTTGACCTTCCGCATATAAAACATTTTCATTATTGATATTTGAATAGAATGAATCATTCGAAGGATGTATCCTAATACGCTGTTGAGATATTATTTTATATAGATATTTATACCTATTTATTAAACAATAATGTTGTGGATGCAAAGAACATTGAGAACTATCAATGCAAATATTTGAATAGGACTATTCGTTTTAATTCTGTTTTGAGAATAAGTATGAGTGCCGATCTTACTATTATATATCTGCATTCTCTTATTTTCGATCAATCCACGTTCATCGCTGCTACTACTCGTGACAATGGCATTCTTGTTCATATTTTATGATGGCATATTTTTACATTGTATATCATTTCTGATAATACCATTGCTGATCTGATCTAGTTATCTGTATGTTCAATGATGCTATTCAACAAATTAATATAAATGCAGAATATCGACAGATGGTTTTTATGTTAGATTATTTCGAAACTTTCAAATTGATGTGTTAAATTTGAATGTCTTGATCATAACAATAATAATATTCTAAGCGTTGTATTTAATTGTGTTGCTCATATGCAGTCATAAGACAAATAGGGTATGGGTGTGGTGGTGGTAATGACAAAATTTATATCCATCCGCACTAGCATTCGTACACAAATTGACGTCTTTGCTTGTCAGTACATTTGTTTGATTCCACTTTGTCATGGTCTTAATTTTTATGCTTCTTTATATTTCTATTGGTTTTTTCCAACTGGTAACACATCTTAATAAATACAGTCCCCCACACAAGATATATGCAAATACCACTTTGTTTTGTTCGAACTTCTACCGTTTATATCAATGGAATTGGCTATGGATATTCTTGGTGTCTGAAAATTTTAATTTTAATTATTGTTTGCATCAGAGCGAAGAAAAAAGGAAATAACATTAAGGTTTACTCACACTCGAGCACTGCCTGCAACATATGATAAATGTTTTGGTTTGAATGATGGGTTAAAATACTACTCGTAAACTGCTACAAAGATTTAATTGGAATTTTCCAACCAATTTTCTTCTTCCGCGTAACACTACATTTTGTAATCTTACGTTCTTGCGTACTTGTTTTCATCTCACCTATTTATGATGAATCGCACATGGTAAAGCAACAGTATATTCTTACTATCGAACGTAGTTATGAAAAAGAAGGAGAGAAAGAACGAAAAAAAACTATTCAGTCACACTCCTCAGGGTACAATGTAAAGATTACCTGTTTGTTTATAGCGACAGTAAAGTGATTATAGTGTGTAAAATGATTCATTTCTTAAAGAATATACTTTTTTTCTTCAATCGAATCCATCGTAACAGCAAAACTAATGTCCATTTCAAAATATAATGCGTCTCATTGCTTTTTGGACAATTCAAGAACGCAATTAGCCAGAGACGTGCGGTTTTCATTAATCGAAAGAAGAGATAGAAGCCATCTTTTTCTACAATATTGTATCAGACAAAATAATTTTAAAATCAATTTTTCTGTAGAACACCGCAAAAAATAGGCTGTCACTCAGATAAAATTATAATAAAAAGTAAGAAAATTCACTTGAAAATCAAAAAAAATCCAAAATTTTCTTGTGAATAAATAGACGATTTTGTTTGCTCAACGCTAAGATGTGATAAGATAATCATTTGAATTATATTCTGAATTATAGATTCGAAGTCTCTCTATCTAGATCCCATGTCAAAAGGAAAATTTCTTCGAAATACCGGATGACTAATTCTAAAATGATTTTGTCTGATGCAATATTGGAGAAAAAGGCAATCCCCGCCTCCTCTTTCGATTGGTAAAAATCGCACGTGTCTAGCTGATTGTGTTCTTGAGTTGTTCAAAAAACAGTGGGACGCATTATATTTTGAAACGAATATTAGATCTTATTTTTTATATATTGTCAAAAAAATGCATTTTGTGTTCTTTGCCACCTTTTTTATGACATATTCAAAATTGCTTTTTTATTTTGTTTTTATTACGTTTTTTATTATTCAAGATGATTGTTTTTATCTAATAAATAATTTATTGACAATATTTGTAACGGAAAAGGGGGAGAAGAGTCGAGTACCCGTAAAAATCTTGCTTTTGAAGTTGTACTTACCATTTTCTTCGAAAATATGAGTGAGTTCCAAAAAGGTAACGATGGTGGTTGTAAGCGGATGAACAAGATATTCACTATGTATTCAGATAATATTTTAAAATAAATGTAAACAATGGGATACGACCGTAAGCATCATACTCCTAGTCACTTGCGGCTCGTAAATGAAACAAATCATGATAGTTGTATTCTGACTGTAATCTCACCGTATCATTCCCGATACCATACAAGAATCTTAGACGACAGGAAAATCGCCGTAATACAATTGTTGATCATCCTAAACGACCGTAACAAACAAGTGATCAGCCATGAAGACCAGAAAAACGCTACAAACTGAAAACGGCCTTACCACGTCCTTTCAATACGATAACAAAAGCGGCTATTCACGTGAAATCCTATAAGTGAATCCATGGAGCAGATGTGTAAAATCTTCTTCATGCGCCCCCATGCGGAGGAGAGGGAGAATTTTTCTTTTTTTGGGGGAAATTTTTGAAGTATTACTGCTTGAAACTCTTGATTTGCTACTTTTCAAATGGGGGAAACTTTGCGAATAAATTTCCCTGGGAGCGTAAACTCGATCGTTTCAGAAAATATTCCGAACCTCTGTGACTCATTCTCACTCTGTTATTATTCCTATATTAACCTTCTATTAAAAAAGTGAAATAACAGAGAAAAATGACTTTACCTGCTTATGTAAAATATCCTCGTTTACCGGCACTATTAACATCAAGTCTTATCGTCTATATTGCAATATAGATATACATGGGGCACTACAAAAGTTTTGCAGCCCGACTCTTCTAGAAGTCGTAATTTGAAGACATCTATTCTACTATAATGACTAAACATATTTAGGATTATGTGCAAAATGTCAGACTTCCACGGATTATCTATCTTTGTATTTTTCCATTTCCTTCGAATCACCCTCACATCATTTTCGATATGAGTTTTCAACTCTCACGTGAACAATTTTGCGCTATGATTTTACATGACCGGAAAATTAGTTTAATATACAACGAAAGCCATGCCTGTTTGGTGCAAGCATGGGGAAACCAAGCACCTTACGATACCACAGTCCCCCGTTGGTTTCATGAATCGGCAAACAACGGACCTAGAGGTGAACCCATAGCTACACCATTAATTTGAGAATATATTATGTTATTAAAGATAAATCTAGTATCAGATGTAAATGTTTCCAATAAATATCATCTCAAAACTATTTCGATATTTTTTACACCAATCATTACGCTTTTTTTTTACTATAAGTGCAGGTATGTTCAGGTCCATATTGCATTTCTAGTGTTATTTGTATAGTTCGCTTTAGTGATACATTAGTAAACAAACTCGTGATATCAAAAGAGATCGTTTTTATCTGTGAGTTATCAAATTTTAAGGACAACGATTCATCAACGAATGAAAAAGTATTAGTAATTATAGTGTCACTTTTTCGTAAATGTTCTAGTTTATTAGCAAGTAATTTAGCTAAACTATAGTTGAAAGTACTAGTTGCAGAAACAATAGGTCTAGGTGGTACTCTTGTTTTATGAATTTTTGATAGATCGTATATTCTAGCTGACCGAGATCCTCTTGGTGGACAATAATTATATTCCTTTTCTGTTATAAAACCATCATTTTTTAGTTATTTTAATTTGTGTATTAGTTTATTTTCTCGTTTTATAGTTTCATCAATTTCAACAATTGTAAACGTCTTATAATCGTTTAACAAACTCAACATTCTATTATTATAATCGTCTTTATCCATTATTACAATAGCTTTGCCTTCATTTGGTCTGGTAATAAATATCGACTTATCTTTTGATAAATTATTTAGAGCATTTTTAAGTTTTACAATATCTTGTTTATTCTTTTTTATCGATTGATTTACTTTAAAACGAAAATTATTGCAGGTTGTCCGAATCTTATTGAGAAACTCTAATTGCGTAAGTGTTAAATTATACATTATTTGTTCATCTATGTCTCTCTCATCATAGTCGTTCTTATCTGTACAATGACCTACCAGATTAACGTAGCAAGTTTCAATATTGCTTGTAAATGACAATTCGTCGAATTTATTATCAGGTACAACAAAATTTAATCCATTTTCTAATATGTTGATTTCATCATTATTTTAATTTCTTTTCGAGAAGTTGGTGATAGGTGATATAATAGATTTGACTACACTATAATCAGTATGTTGTTGTTTATCTCTTAACTTCTGTAATTTTTTTAAATGTATTTTTTTAATTCTTTTTTCTTCAATTAAAAATTGGTACCCCTACATTTCGTCCTTTTCATTTTGTCCGTTACTTTTCGTCCGTTATATTTCGTCCTATTTACTTTTCGTTCCATTACATTTCGTCCCCTTACAATTCGTCCGCTTATATTTTGTTCCCTTACAGTTCGTCCCAATTTTATTTCGTCCTCTTACATTTCGTCCCAAATTGTGACTATTCATTTTCATTACAACAATATGAAATAAATTTATTTTAAAAAATTCAAGTGCTTATTTTCAAGTTCATCGCAATTCGAATTAAATATTCCTCGATGTTATTGGCATTATAAGACAGCGCGATTCTTTTCAATCGTGCATCAAGATTAGCATAAACTTTTTTTTCTTTTTTTTTGGTTGTTCACCTGCACGAAGTCGTTCAGTATCGATCTCGATGACGACGAATTGTTTGCAATAATGCATTATTCGTAGGTAAACCAGGAGTTATATTCAATGGAATTGTACGTAATACATAAAATAATATTGTGCTCGGTCCTTCATCTGATGATGCACCACGAGTTTGAATTTCATTTCCCAGGTGGAAAAATCAGACATCAAATCTTGTTGATCATACGAAATCAGACAAAAATCGTACACAAAATCGCTGTTCATGCAATCTTATACTAAGTCGTACTATAAGATTCATTCAGGATCTTACTGTAACATAAGATTTTCTATAATCTTGTAGTAAGATCTTATCAGATAGTAAGATCTTGAATGGATCTTATAGTACGACTTAGTATAAGATTGCATGAACAGCGATTTTGCGTACGATTTTCGTCGGATCTTACAAGATCATACAAGATCAGATGTAGGATCTTACAAGATCTTACTGTCTGTTTTTTCGACCTGGGTTCTAAGTCGAATGATGTGAACTCAATCTGGATCAGGTACGTGAGAATGTTCAGATGGTTCTTTGGTTAACACTTCCATCTGGATATTCGTGTGACAACGACCAAAAACAATAACATCAAGCAAAGTTGAAAGATTAGATTTAACGATTTATACTTACTTCTACAATTTCGATCTTCACAACGAAATATACGTTTTTCTTTTGCCATTTGATATTGAGTGTACAAATATCCCATAAAATGTATCATTGGATTTCCTCATGAGCTCTTCAGCACCTCAATTGTATTCATTGTTTAGACTAGTAGGTGAATTTGTTCTAGACGACAACAATTACTAATGCACGTGATCAAATGACAAAAAAAAAATCAATCTCGATAAATGTGTAGAATGGAAAAAGGACATCTATTCATTCTTCATTGGTCTTTTAAATCTCGGTGATTCACTATACACAACGCTAAGATTTACACAATATCTATTTTTGAATAACTATAGAGATTGATCTTCTTAAAGTTATGAGATAAAATGTAAATGGGGCAAAATGTAAGAGGACGAAATGAAATTGGGACGAATTGTAAGGGGACAAAATGTAAGAGGACGAAATGTAATTAGTACGAATTGTAAGCGGATGAAATGTAATGGGACGAAAAGTAAATAGGACGAATTGTAACGGACGAGAAGTAAGGGACGAAATTTCATGGACCAAAATGAACGGTCACCTTAAAAATTATTTTATTAATTTTTCTCTCTATTCGACAAAAATATAGACGATTCAAGTCAAGATTAATCAACGATTTAAAATGTCTGGCTGCTCTATACAAACGAGATAACATACCCTTCTTTTTCTTTAGTTCATTAACAACCATTTGTTCGTAACAATTGTTTATAGCCCGTCGATGGGATTTTAAATTGTACGAAATTTGGAATTAATTTTTCTCGTTTGCAAATTCTTATAAACTCTAAGTCCAGCCTAGTTTTACACATCTTCAGCTGGAACTTGCCATAATCAAATACATTTTTTGCCATATTTGACCCATAATGCTGCCTTATCATATGTATATAATTGTATTTTTTCATGGGTATCAATTTGATTATAAATAAAATTGAATTAACAGCAGCTTTCAATTTCATAAAACTTTGTAAAAATTTAGATATATATATATCACAAGTAACGCTGATCCTATAGATTCGCTGACCCTTTTCTGAAAGAAAATTTAGTGTGATTATCATTCAAAATAGTTTTGAATTGGATTATCTTATATCTCAATCCTCTTGATTGTATGAAAGCTACGAAACAAACATCCACTCTTTAGCAATGATCGTTTTATAGAAATGTCTCCATATAGATTCTTATACAAATACTAGAAAATCTCAAATTTAAGTTCTTTGCCTTTGATTAAGTTTTATCAATTCTAATACAGTTATTTGACCATATTCAGTGGTTTGGAATGTCATATATTCTAATCCTGAACTTTGACTCGCTTGAACAAAACGGAGACACAAACATTCATGTCTTTTTAAGCGCAATATTTATCGCTATACGACTGTTTTTTTAAGAAAACGGACTTAGATACGGTTCAGATGTTTCAAGTTGTTCACCAGGCTCAATAGCATGACCAGGTGACGATCACTCCAAACCACAATCCCATGAAAAAAATATCTTTTATCAAACTAGAGAATTCCGGACAGCTTCTCAAAGTTTTAGGACGACACGAATGCATATCTATTTCTGCTTACGCTACAATCAGCATATAAGACCATGTTGGTATTTACAACTCCTTTACTGGATATGCTGTGATGCATAAAATGTCTAAAAAAGAATTCTTTTTTCTCAAGAATTGAGTTATTTGAGGATCTATTAAGGCACCGCAAATGTTACTTAATACACTTATGATAAACTTTTTAAATCAACGACTAGTCGTTCATCGATCTCCCTCCGGTTGGCCACTCACAGTTAGTCGTTTTTATATTTAACACCGCTACATCACTCAATATTAGTTTAGATTTGAATCAAATAGATGTATCTCGTTTGATACACTCACTAAGGAACTAAAAAAGGAAAAATATTCAAAAACTGCTACCAATAGAGTACATTACATTGTGGTCTAGAAAAAATCTTCGCTTATTTTGAATGTTATTTTAAGGTTGATGTCTATGAAGGCTCAACAGCAGGACATCAAGCAGCCACTTCGTTTTTTTACATACTTCTGTATAAATCTTACTCAAAACTCTGACGTATAGTAATGTATAAAGCAAATGTTTCTATTAGAATCAATGTCGCATATAGATTCGCAACCCTCGATTATTCTTAATTCAAGCTTAAAATAACAAGGAGTTCATTAAAAAAGCTAAGAAATAGATAAAACGAGCTTTTCTTCACTCCGAATTTGAATTGTCCGTACTTGTTAACGGTCAGTCAAATTTTATCAAAAATCATGATTTATTCATTTATTGTTAATTAATAACCAACAGTATTGTAAAACTAATCTCAGATTTAGGTTCCCTATAGCAAACTATCGTTGGTGACTTTTTGCTGGAGACAATTCATATTATTAATTATTAATTATTTGATAAAGCCGATTCAGTTTTGATTTATCGATCTTCGGTTATTTTGAATCAAACTTTTCGAGAAAAATAACAGAACAAACTATAAATTACTTATTATTAACCTCAAATTTGAGTCGAGATTCAAATTCTATACCTTCGATAATCCTTTGTCGAGTTTTCTTATTCAACATTATAAGTTTTAAATATTAATCTAGGCAATACTATTTTTCGATTGGGGAGAATACACAAACATACCGACAAACTTTAGAAACAAGCACATCTGTAAAACTACAAACTTATTATACATTATATGATCCCTGCTCCAATTCTGGAAACAAATCGTTATTTTCTTAGAAAAAATCTTCTGCAGTCAAAAACTCCTGTTCAAAATTTTCACAAAAACTAATGCTGTCGATCAATTTCTTGATCTAGACAATCTTCGATCAAGCTTTATAAAAAAAAATCGTTTTTTTAATCTTTTCGTTTAAAAACGGTAAATTTAATAACTTTGGAAACCTAGTCAAACCAATTGATTCCTTACCATTAAAAGAACTTTGGTCACATTGTATAAAACAATCATTCTTTTGGGGATGACCGATCAATTCATCGCCATTTAGTTCGTCCCAACCAATTTGTCGCATATAGATGACAGTAAGAGAGACAAGTATGGAGAGAATCAATAATTGAGTTACACGACACGATTTTAACTAACTTGTAACTGACTATATTGTTCATCTAAGTATAATCAGTGTAGATCTACCAGTTATACTTGACTGAAAGAAATAAAATATAAAAAAAAAGAATTTTGAAATAAGTTTTTGAGAACTAATGAAATGAAGCATAAAATTTAATTTAACTTTCTTGTTGAGAATAACTAACAAGGAACACTATTTCGGCGGTACACTCCGATTCCATTCATTCATATACCATTTGATAGACTATAGTGAGGCAGTCGAAACCTAAAAATATTATCGGCCACTATTTCCTCTTTGAGTTGTAATAGGTGTTTTTTCTGCAAAATTTAGTAAATATAAACAGATATAGAAAAATGCATAATTCGATCTAAGAGATATTATAATCTATTTAGATTTTCATCAGATGTGATCATTTCGATTATTTTTCATCTCAATTATATTAGTGTGTTGTTTTTCTTTCCTTTCCTGTAATACACATAAATGTATACACGATAGAATTTTCCTTTTCTCTGTTCTATTTCATTCTGTGCATCAGAAGGTGAATTCCTTTCATTTATTATTATCTTTCCTTCCAAAGATGCAAGATAGCCGGTGCAAACAAAAGATATCTCACTAAAAAATTGGTGGCAGCTTTCAAGTTGTTTTATGAAACAGAGTTTTTATATAATAGAAAACGCTGTCCAAAAAAAAA
>JAJEKB010016436.1:0-14860 GCA_022393335.1 Macrotrachela quadricornifera | reverse complement strand
AAAAAAAAACATTTATTATACAAGAAAAAAGAGAGAGTGATAAATCTCATTCTAATATTTCCAAACATTGAAAGTAATGGCGTATGTCTTTACATGAGTTGAATAAGCTATCTGTTTCTAAAACGATATTTAATATATTCTTAAAGTTCTCTCTTCTAATAAAAATAATTTTTTTAAAGAAAAACTATGAAGATTGTTAGAGGAAGTTAATTTTTCTACATGAGAAAATAATTTAAAAAATATTAGATATCTATTTTCTTTTGTTAATTGTTTATCCAGAGTATTTCATGATTTTTTTTCATTTCCATATAATAATATTTAAGTTTTTTCTCATACAGAGACAAAACATGATTTTTCAAGACTCTATATCAAATGACAAAAAAACAGAACATATGATTTCTTTCTCTTAATTTTATGATACATTATTTATCCAAAGTTACCAGTCGTACACTATATTGTGGTTCAAATAGATTTTTCATTCTCTACTGCAATAAATGCAAAGTTGAAGATGACTTAGGAAGACGTTTTTTATAATAAGTTTGACTAGCTATTATCTAATACAACGTTTTCTTTCTTATATGTTTCTCATGAACAAGAGGAACACTCTATCATGTCTCAAAACCAACTTATGTTTTCTAGATTGTTTAGATAATTAAAGAGAATTTGTCAAACTCTACAATAGTATGAATTATTCTCAATCTTATTTGTAATAAGCAATGACAAATAAGGAGAATAATATGCAACAATTTTATTAACTTTTTTTTTATGATGAAGACAAAGATCAAATTAATTCGATGCTCATAATTTGTAGATCTTAACAGACTATATCGAATAATGATAATTAGTTTGTTAACACATTGTGAGAGTATTCATTTTGAGAATTATAAAATATCAGACTAAAAATGTTGTTTGAACTTTTCGTTTACGGTAGGTAATTGGTCGACAAACCTAATAAAAATAGAATCAATCTTTTCAACACCCATAGAAAAAATGAGGCGTATTCTTTATCTAGAAAATGTTTTGTTCTACTTCATTATATAAGAATTTTCTTGAGACTGGAAAATTAATTATTATATAGAATCATAAATGTCCTGATAAATATACTGTATAAACCATATATCATGGAAATCAATTTAACAAACATTTCCTTCTATAATGATATATGAATCTAACAACTTCTTTTTTGAAGAGCTACTATGTTTTTTTAATTCAATATAAAATATTTGCTTAAAAATAGAAGCAACTTTTCTCTGGTTATAGACATTTTTCTTGCGTCTCGCGTTCATTTCCTGGCGTTTTTAACATCAATAACGTTGAATCTATTTAGTGGAAATAACAGAGTTTGATGAGCTCTATCGAACGATATAAAAGTATTTAAGAAAAGATATCGGCACTAATCATATAAATATACATGAATTATTGGATTTAATATAGTGATGATAAACAAAAAAGAGATTTTTTTGACGAAGATCAATAAATTTGATAATTAGAATTCTTCTGTGCACATTCAAATGTTAATAACACACTCCTTTTGATAATTTCCTTTGAATAGCTTTTTCTAGAAGAATTCATTCTAATTTTAATTATTTACAACAAAAAAAATCATGACTTTCCTTCAGCAATGAAGGATTCTGTTCACTAGGTAATATCATGTGTGAATAAATAGAACAAAAAAGAATGATACTTTTATAATAAGTATTTTTTATTTTTAATCATTATAAAAACAGACTACATCAACATCAGTTAACAGCAGAAAAATGTCCGTAAGTATTGAAATATTTGATCAAGTTTGATTGAATTCACAACATTCTCTTTATTACTTGTCAATTTTCATATACGAACGAGAGAATTATTAAATCGATGAATTTAGTTGTTTCGATTTCGAAATATTAATTATATAAATTTTCAAATCTTTGATTCAGAGCCACCAAGTGCAACCAATTGAAGAACAAGAAGTAACTCCTCAAGAATCAATTTCTACCAAAGCATCCAAAAAGTATGTATCAAATTAGATAAAATATTCATTTCTGAAATGCATAACTATTTATTTAAAGGAAAACAATTAGACCAATATCCATTGTGTTGATCATTGTAGGAAGTATTATTGGCGTAGTTATCGTCGCTATCGTAATCGTTGTATTTATTGTACGAATCAGTAATCAAGAAGCAACATTGTCAAATTTAAGAAGCACAACGACAGCACGAAACGGTATGTACATACTAAAATACTTTAATGAACATCGGTATCAATGATGAAATTATATTATAGTGACTAATACGTAAGGAAAGTTAGCATCGGATTCGAGTAATTCTTGCTGATATCCGCTCCTGAAGTTGTGCTGGATGCAGAATTGAAATGTGCATGCAACACAAACAACTAGAAGGCTGGCACAACCTCAGGAACGAATGTCAGCAAGAATTACTGGAATCCACTGCTAACTTTCCTTACGCGTGTGACTAATGCATATTCTTTGGCTCAATCAGATGCTGTTACTTCACGTTTCTCAACTGTTAGTACACGTATATCTTCGTCAAAGCTCACCTCATACTATTCAACTGCTACGACACTCAGGTCGTCCACAGTTTTTGCCTCGACTTCTTCAATTCTTTTCACGTCCAACTATTCTGGTCAGTTAACCAATACAAGTAACACCTATGTTCGACCTACCACTAGCGATGTATACTATTATGACGCCATTCAAGTCACTGTCCCTATTTCAGGCAGCTACACCTTCAAAAGTATCAGCACTGTGGATATGATTGGATATTTGTACATAAATAATTTTGATCCAGTGTATACGTTCGATAATTGTCTTCAATATAACGATGATGACGGTGGTTCGTATCAGTTTTTAATTGAGTACACACTTTATACCAATATCACATATATCCTGGTCGCCACCACCATTTCACCACAAGTATTAAACGTCTTTTCTATTAGAGGACGGGGTCCAGCAAGTATGAATTTTGTTTTTATCAATGAAACAAGAACAATACCACGTGAGTAGATTAGTACTCCTCTCGATCCCATTATTTATCTTGATTTTCTAGCATCCATACTATTGCTTAACATCAGTGATGCCGTTTATGGAATATATAATACAACTCCAGGTAGAAATAGTTTGGCAGCAACACCTGGTAATGCTATTGGTACTTATCCACCCTCTGAGGCACCAATCAAAGCAACTGATAATAATATTAGGACAAAATATCTTACTTCTGGACCATGTAAAACAGCAGATTATTTAGAGATGTGCGGTTTAAATACCGGTTTTTATCTAACATTACGACAGGGTCCATCGACTATTATCGGTTTCCAGATGTGCACAGCCAATGATCATGTGGATCGCGATCCAACGTCAGTTACATTAGAAGGAAGTAATGCGTCGGGAATAAATCTCACCCTTGGCACAAGTTGGACTCTTATTTACAATGGTTCGAGTGGGATTTCTAGTGTTCTCGACAGAAACACATGGGGGAGCCGACTATATTTCACAAACTCAATACAGTATGCAAGTTATCGATTTCTTGTTACTAGCAAGCGTTCGGCGGAGTGCTGTGCGCAATATGCTGAAGTTCAGTTCTTCGAAACTTAATCGATGCTATTCAACCCGAAATGTTTATAACAATAAAAACACTTATTTTGTGTGCTTTTCGTAGGTTTACTCTCTATGATATCTATATACATTCAGCTTCTTGCATCTGATTAACATGTCTAATTATAGAAATTTTTTCTCGAATAAATTCATTTTATTTGATTTTCTATCCATGGTAAGAAAACAGAAGAATAATGCATACGACACTGATTATATTGAGAATTCATTTTGTTGCGAGTGCTTGATTTATCATCAACTGTTGACTGATAAGTTAGTGATCTCATGTCTTACCTAGAATCGAAACATGGTCCTTTGTAAACTCAGTAATATCTCGACAAATCCTTTGCATCTTCGAGCCCAATAATCTACGTATCTTTTCAGTACAAAAAAGTATCATCAATGAAAAAAACTTCTATATTGTTATTTATACACACTATTTCAATGTGTTTAATGTAGCAGATATTTTCATCTCACTGCAATGAAGTGCTGCAATTCTTTTGTCGAGGAATGACTACTTTCATAACTGGATAGATCATGTATTGAGAAAAGAAATAATTAATATGAATATCATTCGTTATACAGATTGTTTATTTTTCTGTGATGAACAATGTAAACTACTTAGGGCATATCAAAAGTAGTGAGGGAGATACTTTTTTTTTCTTAAGTAGGAGTATATCTACATGCTTTAATGTGTAACGACATCAGTGGAAAAGAAAGAAAAACAGAAACAAAAATGAATTTGGTGATTATTTCATTAAATATTCAAAGTAATCACCATGATTATCTACACACACTTGCATCCTTTTGATCTATTCCATCAAGGTCCTTTTGTATTCGTATGGATTTTAAGGAGTTTATGAAATCGATCACAGCATCATGTAATGATTCTCAATCATCTTGATTGGACAGATTATCTTTGATCAAGTTCAGTAACCAGAAGTCACAAGGTGACAAATCTGAAGAATTAAGTAGATACCATTGTCATAATGAATTTTGATATCACGAGTTCCATACGAAGATCTTCAACGTTTAATCTTGCCGATCAGAGGTCATCAACACTGGATTGATATAATAATGATGATCAACAATCTGGCCACGTTCGATTTGAAATAGATCGAAAACAAGGTTTTTGGTGCATACCAACTTTCTCAAACAACAGTAGATGGAGGATCTCTGATACCTACCCATGACTTTTTTCATATCTTTCAACCGATCTGTTGGTAACGTAACTAGAACTCATCACCAGTAATTATATCGCATAAATGCTATGTTTCCTGGTGAAATCTTGCTTAATTATGCTTGCATATTGAAACTCGTTCAACTCGCTGAAGATCAGTGAGATTTTTAGGTATTTGTAACATGTGGTTATCTTCCGAAGCATTAAATGATCAGTGATTATTTGTTGAACAATCCCATGGCTCAAATCAGTTTATTCTTGGACATCTTCGATGAGACGACGAATCTGTTCGATATTTTCAGTTGTTGTTTCAGTAATAGGTCTGCTAGGTCACGCTTTATATTCAATTTCCTCTCGACTGTCACAAAACAATTTTATCCATCGTTCGACTATGCTTAGACCAGAGACTTCATCACCATAAACAGACTTCAATTCATCATGAATAACTCTTGCTGGAATACTAAGTGCACAGTAGGTACTTTTATCTAAAAGCGAAAATTGTCAATGGTCATCGAAAGTCAAAGAGGAGAAAACAAAATATACGATGATCCGTAATAATGCAGACAATAAGTCAGATGCATTCCTTCTTATGTATGTATGAAATCAAACTGTAAAAAAGGATGACAAGAAGAAAAGATTGAAAAACGAAAAGGAACGATGTATAGACGAAAATATAAGCTTTTGCTACTAGAAAGTTGTACGCAAAAAAACGTTTTCTCGAAATTTCACTAATTTGGTAGAAAATGAGTAATTATCCAATGGGATAGAAAGATAGAGTGAAACACGATTTATCTAATAGTAAAGAAGAATTTTTTTTTCGCGTCTGCCTAAGGAAAAAAGTACCTCCCTTATTACTTTTTGTATGCCCTAAGTAATGATGAAAATACATTAAGAGAACGTATATTGATGAGAAAAATAAGTTGAACAGTTTGATTAAAAACGACATCAATCGATGAAATATTATGACAATCACAATTTACAACAATTTTACGACAAACTATTATTAAAAAAAGAAAGTAAGAATCACTAGGTTTAATAAATGAATATAACACAGTAAATAATGAACAACCATTGTGAACAAAGATTCACTGAAGCTAGTGATCTAGTAGTAGTAGCTGGTACTGTGACACTTGAAGTTGTAGTTGTTATTGGATTTGTGGGGACTCTTGAAGTTGTAGTTGTTATTGGATTTGTGAGGACTCTTGAAGTTGTTTGAGTTGTTGCTGGATTTGTAAATACCGTTAGACTTGATTGAACCGTTCTCAATGCTATAAAACAGATAAAAAATAGTAATATATTCAGTGACTGAATTCGTCCTCCTAAATAGTCATTATTTATTTTAGATACCTTTTGATAGAATACCTTCGAATGCCTAGCATTTCTTTTCATTTGAGTATCATATTGAAGAGAGATGAATGTTTAGTTTCGATTTGTCATATATCATTTATCCTGTTAGTGAAGTCTTATTAATTCGTAACACTTTTAAAAATATGCAATGAGTTATTCTTCGATCTCTGATACTTACCACATAAGTTCTGAAATCTTTGAATACGGTTATTACTACGATCAACAACAATCAGTGCACCAGTCGAATCAAATCTCATATTGCGTGGATATCGAAGTTGATTTGGTAACACTCCTGTCGTTGATTCACCAGCAACAATCTCACCCGAACTCGCTCCTATGATCCAGCGGACAATACGATAATTCAGCTCCTCTACAATATATATTGTGTCGTTTGTCTCCATGATTACTGCGATTGGGCGGTTAAGTTGATTGAGACCAGCACCAGAGATTCCTGTTTGTCCTGCTACTGTTATACCTTCTGTAGCACCAGAAGGCCACATTTGAATTCGGTGATTTAATGCGTCTGCAACATAGAAAGTATTCGAGCTGCTTGTATCAACAAAGATTCCGAATGGATTATTGAATTGGGTAGCACCAAAGCCATAACTACCACAAACAACAGTGCTTGTATTTGGTGATATCCATCGAACAATCCGATGATTCCCTGTATCAGCTATCCAAATGACCAATGTGTTCGGTTCAAGGAACATTCCGTGAGCAGTTTTTATTTGATTATGTGCAGTTCCATTACCATTGCCACCAGCAACGATTGTTCCGATAACAGCATTCGGTGCCCATTTGGAAACGCGATAATTCCCGGCATCAAGTATATAGATGTTGTTGTTCGCATCAATGCTGAAACTAGTCACTAAAGGAAGGAGAATAAAATATATATTTTAGATATTCACTATCAAATGCTCCACTTACTGGAATTAAACTGGTTGAGACTGTTTCCAGATGAACCGCCAATGACGGTAGTTCCACTCGTTGAACCAGAAGAGAAACGTTGTACGCGATAGTTTGATGAGTCTAAGACATAGATCATGTCATTGTTGCCAACGAAGACGTCTCTCGGAAGGGAAAGCGACCAACTATCACTACCACTATAGCCATACTGTGAACCAGCAATGGTTGTTGCATTTGAAAACCATTTAGTCTTTGAACAATTTGTTGTATCAGTGGGAGATGCTGAATTAAAATCAATGAACAATTTATTTTTGTTCTCTCGAATGATCTCCAAAAATTCTTGTAACATGATTCATCGATAAGACAGATTCACAAGTTATAAGAAATAAATATCTTGCTTTTAAATGATTTATTACATAAATGCTTTGCAGATCTTTTGTCATTCACCCTCAACCTGTCATCAAGATATTTTGCTTAAATAAAATTATCTATCAGAGAATGGTTTAGAGAAGTCAACAATATAACGAGTTCGTTGAATAGTATGGATGTTACATATATTTCTAATTGAAAAACTATCACTAGACAAATCCTTACTTGGCACTGTTGGTGATGATATCGTTGTAGTCGATATATTTCCTACTATAATGGCTCAAAATGAAGCTATGATAAATTTAGATCAGAACAAATGCTACTTACAACAAGTGATGTTAAATTTCTGGATTCGATTATTTGATGAATCAGCAACGAAAAGTGTTCCACTTGAATCAAAACTGATACCCCATGGATTTTTTAGTTGATTTGATAATGTTCCAGATGTTATGTCACCCGCAATAACTATACCCGCACTCTCACCAATCTTCCACTTCATGATTCGATTATTCCACCTATCAGAAATGAACATATTTTCATTCGTATCTACAATTAATGTAACTGGACCATATAGTTGATTGAGACCATTTCCATAGTAATTTGTGATTCCAGCCACTGTTCTTCCACTTGTTGCACCCGAAACCCACATTTGAATTCGATGATTATGTGTATCAGCTACATAGAATGTGTTGGAAACACTAGTATCAATAAACACTCCTAGAGGATATCGAAACTGATTGTCATGTGATCCGAAACTACCACAAACTACTTGACTTGTTGTCGGCGAACTCCATTTGACAATACGATTGTTATAGGTATCAGCAATCCAAATGTTCAATGTGCTTGGATCGACACACATTCCATAAGAATACCTAAGTTGATTAACATCACTACCAATCCCGTTGCCGCCAGCTACAACCACTCCAGTCAAAGCTCCTGGTGTCCATTTTGTAACTCGTGCATTGTCACCATCGAGTATATAGATATTGTCATTTGTATCAACATAGATATCAGACACTAAAAATGAGAATTTATATGAAAAGATATATCACATGATGTTTTTTGAGATTACTGTCGGAGAACTGATTAAGTGCAGCACCATTACTGCCATTAATGATGGTTCTTCCTATCGTCGACTTTGAAGTGAACCTTTGTACGCGATAATTGTCACGGTCTGCCACATAAATCAAGTCGCCATTGGAAATGTATATACCATCTGGGAAATTGAGACTTGAAGAATTTGACCCTGCTGTGCCTGATTGTATACCAGCTACTGTTATTCCATTTGTTGACCATACAGCCGTTGGACATAGAGAAAGACTTAATTGCTTTTCGATTAAAAAGCTCATTATGAAAATAATTGTTCGAGACGAAAGAGACTTATGGTATAGATTAATCATGATTATTTATCTTCTGAAATGAATGTGAAACAATATGTCACAATTGTTTGGAATACAAGAAAACTCTGTATATTGTTCGAGAGTGACAGAAATAAAATATAAATAATTACTTTGAGATCGTCTGTACAAGGCAATAACACAAGAAGCCAAAACTACTCCCGCGAGTCATTACTTTACAAACGGAGTTCGATCATTGTGGAAGATCAGAATAGCGAAAAGAAAAAAAAACATTTATTATACAAGAAAAAAGAGAGAGTGATAAATCTCATTCTAATATTTCCAAACATTGAAAGTAATGGCGTATGTCTTTACATGAGTTGAATAAGCTATCTGTTTCTAAAACGATATTTAATATATTCTTAAAGTTCTCTCTTCTAATAAAAATAATTTTTTTAAAGAAAAACTATGAAGATTGTTAGAGGAAGTTAATTTTTCTACATGAGAAAATAATTTAAAAAATATTAGATATCTATTTTCTTTTGTTAATTGTTTATCCAGAGTATTTCATGATTTTTTTTCATTTCCATATAATAATATTTAAGTTTTTTCTCATACAGAGACAAAACATGATTTTTCAAGACTCTATATCAAATGACAAAAAAACAGAACATATGATTTCTTTCTCTTAATTTTATGATACATTATTTATCCAAAGTTACCAGTCGTACACTATATTGTGGTTCAAATAGATTTTTCATTCTCTACTGCAATAAATGCAAAGTTGAAGATGACTTAGGAAGACGTTTTTTATAATAAGTTTGACTAGCTATTATCTAATACAACGTTTTCTTTCTTATATGTTTCTCATGAACAAGAGGAACACTCTATCATGTCTCAAAACCAACTTATGTTTTCTAGATTGTTTAGATAATTAAAGAGAATTTGTCAAACTCTACAATAGTATGAATTATTCTCAATCTTATTTGTAATAAGCAATGACAAATAAGGAGAATAATATGCAACAATTTTATTAACTTTTTTTTTATGATGAAGACAAAGATCAAATTAATTCGATGCTCATAATTTGTAGATCTTAACAGACTATATCGAATAATGATAATTAGTTTGTTAACACATTGTGAGAGTATTCATTTTGAGAATTATAAAATATCAGACTAAAAATGTTGTTTGAACTTTTCGTTTACGGTAGGTAATTGGTCGACAAACCTAATAAAAATAGAATCAATCTTTTCAACACCCATAGAAAAAATGAGGCGTATTCTTTATCTAGAAAATGTTTTGTTCTACTTCATTATATAAGAATTTTCTTGAGACTGGAAAATTAATTATTATATAGAATCATAAATGTCCTGATAAATATACTGTATAAACCATATATCATGGAAATCAATTTAACAAACATTTCCTTCTATAATGATATATGAATCTAACAACTTCTTTTTTGAAGAGCTACTATGTTTTTTTAATTCAATATAAAATATTTGCTTAAAAATAGAAGCAACTTTTCTCTGGTTATAGACATTTTTCTTGCGTCTCGCGTTCATTTCCTGGCGTTTTTAACATCAATAACGTTGAATCTATTTAGTGGAAATAACAGAGTTTGATGAGCTCTATCGAACGATATAAAAGTATTTAAGAAAAGATATCGGCACTAATCATATAAATATACATGAATTATTGGATTTAATATAGTGATGATAAACAAAAAAGAGATTTTTTTGACGAAGATCAATAAATTTGATAATTAGAATTCTTCTGTGCACATTCAAATGTTAATAACACACTCCTTTTGATAATTTCCTTTGAATAGCTTTTTCTAGAAGAATTCATTCTAATTTTAATTATTTACAACAAAAAAAATCATGACTTTCCTTCAGCAATGAAGGATTCTGTTCACTAGGTAATATCATGTGTGAATAAATAGAACAAAAAAGAATGATACTTTTATAATAAGTATTTTTTATTTTTAATCATTATAAAAACAGACTACATCAACATCAGTTAACAGCAGAAAAATGTCCGTAAGTATTGAAATATTTGATCAAGTTTGATTGAATTCACAACATTCTCTTTATTACTTGTCAATTTTCATATACGAACGAGAGAATTATTAAATCGATGAATTTAGTTGTTTCGATTTCGAAATATTAATTATATAAATTTTCAAATCTTTGATTCAGAGCCACCAAGTGCAACCAATTGAAGAACAAGAAGTAACTCCTCAAGAATCAATTTCTACCAAAGCATCCAAAAAGTATGTATCAAATTAGATAAAATATTCATTTCTGAAATGCATAACTATTTATTTAAAGGAAAACAATTAGACCAATATCCATTGTGTTGATCATTGTAGGAAGTATTATTGGCGTAGTTATCGTCGCTATCGTAATCGTTGTATTTATTGTACGAATCAGTAATCAAGAAGCAACATTGTCAAATTTAAGAAGCACAACGACAGCACGAAACGGTATGTACATACTAAAATACTTTAATGAACATCGGTATCAATGATGAAATTATATTATAGTGACTAATACGTAAGGAAAGTTAGCATCGGATTCGAGTAATTCTTGCTGATATCCGCTCCTGAAGTTGTGCTGGATGCAGAATTGAAATGTGCATGCAACACAAACAACTAGAAGGCTGGCACAACCTCAGGAACGAATGTCAGCAAGAATTACTGGAATCCACTGCTAACTTTCCTTACGCGTGTGACTAATGCATATTCTTTGGCTCAATCAGATGCTGTTACTTCACGTTTCTCAACTGTTAGTACACGTATATCTTCGTCAAAGCTCACCTCATACTATTCAACTGCTACGACACTCAGGTCGTCCACAGTTTTTGCCTCGACTTCTTCAATTCTTTTCACGTCCAACTATTCTGGTCAGTTAACCAATACAAGTAACACCTATGTTCGACCTACCACTAGCGATGTATACTATTATGACGCCATTCAAGTCACTGTCCCTATTTCAGGCAGCTACACCTTCAAAAGTATCAGCACTGTGGATATGATTGGATATTTGTACATAAATAATTTTGATCCAGTGTATACGTTCGATAATTGTCTTCAATATAACGATGATGACGGTGGTTCGTATCAGTTTTTAATTGAGTACACACTTTATACCAATATCACATATATCCTGGTCGCCACCACCATTTCACCACAAGTATTAAACGTCTTTTCTATTAGAGGACGGGGTCCAGCAAGTATGAATTTTGTTTTTATCAATGAAACAAGAACAATACCACGTGAGTAGATTAGTACTCCTCTCGATCCCATTATTTATCTTGATTTTCTAGCATCCATACTATTGCTTAACATCAGTGATGCCGTTTATGGAATATATAATACAACTCCAGGTAGAAATAGTTTGGCAGCAACACCTGGTAATGCTATTGGTACTTATCCACCCTCTGAGGCACCAATCAAAGCAACTGATAATAATATTAGGACAAAATATCTTACTTCTGGACCATGTAAAACAGCAGATTATTTAGAGATGTGCGGTTTAAATACCGGTTTTTATCTAACATTACGACAGGGTCCATCGACTATTATCGGTTTCCAGATGTGCACAGCCAATGATCATGTGGATCGCGATCCAACGTCAGTTACATTAGAAGGAAGTAATGCGTCGGGAATAAATCTCACCCTTGGCACAAGTTGGACTCTTATTTACAATGGTTCGAGTGGGATTTCTAGTGTTCTCGACAGAAACACATGGGGGAGCCGACTATATTTCACAAACTCAATACAGTATGCAAGTTATCGATTTCTTGTTACTAGCAAGCGTTCGGCGGAGTGCTGTGCGCAATATGCTGAAGTTCAGTTCTTCGAAACTTAATCGATGCTATTCAACCCGAAATGTTTATAACAATAAAAACACTTATTTTGTGTGCTTTTCGTAGGTTTACTCTCTATGATATCTATATACATTCAGCTTCTTGCATCTGATTAACATGTCTAATTATAGAAATTTTTTCTCGAATAAATTCATTTTATTTGATTTTCTATCCATGGTAAGAAAACAGAAGAATAATGCATACGACACTGATTATATTGAGAATTCATTTTGTTGCGAGTGCTTGATTTATCATCAACTGTTGACTGATAAGTTAGTGATCTCATGTCTTACCTAGAATCGAAACATGGTCCTTTGTAAACTCAGTAATATCTCGACAAATCCTTTGCATCTTCGAGCCCAATAATCTACGTATCTTTTCAGTACAAAAAAGTATCATCAATGAAAAAAACTTCTATATTGTTATTTATACACACTATTTCAATGTGTTTAATGTAGCAGATATTTTCATCTCACTGCAATGAAGTGCTGCAATTCTTTTGTCGAGGAATGACTACTTTCATAACTGGATAGATCATGTATTGAGAAAAGAAATAATTAATATGAATATCATTCGTTATACAGATTGTTTATTTTTCTGTGATGAACAATGTAAACTACTTAGGGCATATCAAAAGTAGTGAGGGAGATACTTTTTTTTTCTTAAGTAGGAGTATATCTACATGCTTTAATGTGTAACGACATCAGTGGAAAAGAAAGAAAAACAGAAACAAAAATGAATTTGGTGATTATTTCATTAAATATTCAAAGTAATCACCATGATTATCTACACACACTTGCATCCTTTTGATCTATTCCATCAAGGTCCTTTTGTATTCGTATGGATTTTAAGGAGTTTATGAAATCGATCACAGCATCATGTAATGATTCTCAATCATCTTGATTGGACAGATTATCTTTGATCAAGTTCAGTAACCAGAAGTCACAAGGTGACAAATCTGAAGAATTAAGTAGATACCATTGTCATAATGAATTTTGATATCACGAGTTCCATACGAAGATCTTCAACGTTTAATCTTGCCGATCAGAGGTCATCAACACTGGATTGATATAATAATGATGATCAACAATCTGGCCACGTTCGATTTGAAATAGATCGAAAACAAGGTTTTTGGTGCATACCAACTTTCTCAAACAACAGTAGATGGAGGATCTCTGATACCTACCCATGACTTTTTTCATATCTTTCAACCGATCTGTTGGTAACGTAACTAGAACTCATCACCAGTAATTATATCGCATAAATGCTATGTTTCCTGGTGAAATCTTGCTTAATTATGCTTGCATATTGAAACTCGTTCAACTCGCTGAAGATCAGTGAGATTTTTAGGTATTTGTAACATGTGGTTATCTTCCGAAGCATTAAATGATCAGTGATTATTTGTTGAACAATCCCATGGCTCAAATCAGTTTATTCTTGGACATCTTCGATGAGACGACGAATCTGTTCGATATTTTCAGTTGTTGTTTCAGTAATAGGTCTGCTAGGTCACGCTTTATATTCAATTTCCTCTCGACTGTCACAAAACAATTTTATCCATCGTTCGACTATGCTTAGACCAGAGACTTCATCACCATAAACAGACTTCAATTCATCATGAATAACTCTTGCTGGAATACTAAGTGCACAGTAGGTACTTTTATCTAAAAGCGAAAATTGTCAATGGTCATCGAAAGTCAAAGAGGAGAAAACAAAATATACGATGATCCGTAATAATGCAGACAATAAGTCAGATGCATTCCTTCTTATGTATGTATGAAATCAAACTGTAAAAAAGGATGACAAGAAGAAAAGATTGAAAAACGAAAAGGAACGATGTATAGACGAAAATATAAGCTTTTGCTACTAGAAAGTTGTACGCAAAAAAACGTTTTCTCGAAATTTCACTAATTTGGTAGAAAATGAGTAATTATCCAATGGGATAGAAAGATAGAGTGAAACACGATTTATCTAATAGTAAAGAAGAATTTTTTTTTCGCGTCTGCCTAAGGAAAAAAGTACCTCCCTTATTACTTTTTGTATGCCCTAAGTAATGATGAAAATACATTAAGAGAACGTATATTGATGAGAAAAATAAGTTGAACAGTTTGATTAAAAACGACATCAATCGATGAAATATTATGACAATCACAATTTACAACAATTTTACGACAAACTATTATTAAAAAAAGAAAGTAAGAATCACTAGGTTTAATAAATGAATATAACACAGTAAATAATGAACAACCATT
>JAJEKB010016434.1:0-37266 GCA_022393335.1 Macrotrachela quadricornifera | reverse complement strand
TTTGAATATATTTAGATTTCTATTACAAGCGCATAATAAAAAAAAAATAATGTCATCAATTGATGTTATAATCCAACAACTAACTGTAGGAGCATCAACAATTGTTCTTGTTCTATTATGTACTGCATTTGTATTAGGTGCAATTGGTCTTATATTTAATGCAATTATTTTTACTCGGCCAATATTACGTCGTGAACCATGTTCACTCTATTTTTTATCATCAACATGTTTTAATTTATTTATTGTATTTGTGGTGATACCTGTACGTATTCTTTCAAATAGTTATAATATAGATTTGGGTTATTACAATTTGGGAATTTGTAAAGTAGAATATTTTGCTTTCTATTCAATTCGTACAATATCTTGTTGGTTAATTACATGTGCATGTTTTGATCGATATTTACATAGTTCTTCAAATTTTAAGATTCGACGAATAAGTTCATTAAAAAATGCAAAAATAACAGTTGGAATAATTATTATTTTAATTCCCATTTTGTATTGTCATATGATTGTTTATATGGATATAAAATATACGACTAATCAATTGGGTAGATTAGTACCTAATTGCAATCCAGTTTATGATATTCAACGTACATTTCTTGCAATATGGTATATGATTTTATATTCACTTTGTCCATCATTTTTAATGATTCTTTTTGGTTGTCTTACATTAAACAATATTCGTCAACGTCGTCAAATAATTTCAACAATCAATGGAAACAATACAATTGTTCGACGTACAGATAGTCAACTTTTACGTATGTTAGCTGCTCAAGTATTTATGATTACGATAACTACTCTACCACAATCAATTAATCAATTATATGGATCATTCACCGCAAATTTATTTAAAGATAAACTTCAAATTGCTCAAGAAAATTTATCTAGTAGAGTTTTAGGTGGATTAACATTTTTTGCTCATTCAAGTAGTTTTTATTTGTTTACATTATCTGGTACTGTTTTTCGCAAGGAACTTTATAAGATCTTTCGAACATGTTCCCGTCATAAGCGAACACGTGTAAACACAATACATGCTGAAACACATCATATGCCGATTTTGCCTGAAAAATTAATGAATCAATAATATTTCAATATGTTAATATGGATGTTATTTGAAAGACAAAATTTTGGACTGAATATTAAATTTTTCCTTATTTTTCTTTAGCATAGAGTAAGTTTAATAGAAAAAATGAATAAAAAAAACAATCTGAGTCTTGTGATTGAGACTAATTAACCGTTAAATTATTAAAATGCAAAAATTCAGATATTTATGGATGCATAAAATGCATTAGAAAGAAACATTTTATTTCATGTTCTTTATTCTACCACTCAGAGCACATATATCTCATAATGGAAGCTTTGTATTGTAAATGTAAAAGATTAAACATATTCGAATCAAATTAAAACATTTATTGACAAATTAACTAATAGGTGAGATTTTTCATTAGATAACGGGTGCGGTATAAAGAATAAAGGTTTCTGTATTTTGACTATAGTTTCTTTTGGTTTTGATCTTTCAAGCCGATTTTTTTTACCAAAAGATGCGCCGTTAAATTCTCCACAAAAAGGTCATTAAGCTTGCTTCTAAAGTGAATTGGTAAGAAAATTTAGAAAACATTATCGAACACATAAAAAGTAATCAACTTTCAAAGCTAGCAAATGTCTCGTGAATGGCTACTGCTCATATGACTGTTTCTAATCGTGATAATTTTTTTTTCGGCACAAAGTATAGGATAAAATACGGCGTAAAAAGCTCTACAAGATGCATATAAAATCATATTTTATATGTATAATCTTTGTTTATAAAATAGACAAAATCTTGTCAGACGAATTCTGGATTAGATCATTTTTGATCTTATGGAATTTTACTTATTTTAAAAATAGAAGGTGCATATATAAGATAAACTGTTCGTTGTAGATAGTAGAGCTTTTGACGTTGTATCTTGTGGTATAGCTTATTTTCTTTTGACCACTTATGTTATATAATAGAAAGGTCAAGAAGAAACATTAAACTTCTAGTTCCCCAGAAGTTAATCTTATTTGGATCATCGAAAATTCGTCGGACAGAATTTTGTCTATTTTATAAACAAAGATTATATATATATATATATAATCTGATTTTATATGTACCTTGTAGAGCTTTTCACGCTGCGTCTTATCCTTCACTTTGTCCTTAAAATTGATGTACTAGTTCCTAAAAAAAAGCGACACAAACATTCCTTAAATTTGAAAGTTGGTTACTTTTTATGTGTTAGATAATGTTTTCTAAATTTTCTTACCAATTCACTTTAGAAGCAAGCTTAATGACCTTTTTGTGGAGAATTTAACGGCGCATCTTTTGGTAAAAAAATCGGCTTGAAAGATCAAAACCAAAAGAAACTATAGTCAAAATACAGAAACCTTTATTCTTTATGCCGCACCCGTTAATTCTGCCGGCTGTATAACCGTAGCAAAAAGAATTTTCCTTGAAATTTAATTTTATTGGACACTGATCAATAAGTAAAACTATTATGAAGAGAGTGCTCTTAAACGGTCTGTTTTATTGCTCTCTAGATCCATTTTATAACTTTTTCAATCAGAAGCAGTTTTAATTTGTCTTCATCATTCAGAAGTCATTTTATATGGTTAAACAATATATAAATATACATTTAAATAATTGATAATCGTGCTTGAGTAAAACACAATTTCAGATAATATTTTCCTACATTGATTTCTGTTACCATAATGTATGTAAACAAATACTGGGTGATGCTGAAATACGAGAGATTGAACTTCTTGAATCATAGTTTGATCGAAAATTGTCTGACATGCATTATTAAGAAATGGGCCCATGAAAAACACAAGACAAGTATTGTAACATTGTTCATTACAGTTGGATAATGAATCAATATGTTGAACTTCATTTTCATCCATGGAAAAATTTTTAAAATAATAAATTCATCGTCACTTTCTTTTACATCACTATTCGAAATAGAAAATAAATAAAATTATGTTTGAATAATGATCAATGTTTGGATTTTTTTTTCAAAATTTGTTAAAATTCAGGAATGACTAAGAGGATTTTAATCAGAATACTATTCGTCTTCTGATCTAACCTCTTTATACTGTCTCTGCTCAAAACTTTTAGCAAATTCAACGTATCGTACTGATCTAATTCTAATCGAGTCCAAATTAAGTTTTTCGATTGATCGGAAATTCAATTCAATTTATCTCTCAATTGCATGGGATTGTGTATTCACTTATTTCATGTTATTCGACAAATTGCATTACATATCAGTTTGATCCAAACTGAAGAGAAGTGCAATCAAGTTAGAGAATAATTTGAGATAATGTTTAGTGAAACGAAAATTCTGTTGAAGATTGGTTTTATCTTAGAAAATTTTTCTCAAAAAACCTATAGAAGAATACTTTTATTCTAATGTACTCCTGATATAATTCCGCAAAAAAAAAATTCACTTATGATAGAGATGCATTCTCATGGATAGCAAAAACTGGTATCTATTTCTATTCGATTCCAGTCAATATCGAATCCGTGAGAAAAATAATGTTAGATTTTTCAAGATTTAATAACAAGTAGTATCGTTTATTGATGGATGTCCATGATAAGAACAAGTTCTAGAAATTTATTTTTTCTTGCCAAGATTCAGATCCCAATTTGAAAAATTAAAAACAAGATTGGACCAATCGATTTGTGGAAAGATAAGACCAGTAAAATTGAAGCTGAAATTTGGTATATATTCAAACGAACGTTGTGTACATCGAAACGGACATCCACATGGATCATCCAGTGTTAATGTCGAACCACATATCCAGATTAATATGTCAGTGAAACACATTCGTTGTTCACATGGTGTAGAGGCGATGTACCTAATTAGAACAGCTATGTGAGTGATGTCGATTGTTTTATTTTTTTTCAACGATTTTTTATCGTAGAAAAAGTTTTTTGCATTTCAGAGTAGAGGGACATTGAGCGAATCGAATGATGCCAAAATCAGCTAATTATCTTGAGTATTAATCAAGTAATTAGCGGTATATTTTTGAGAAATGAATTTGTTCGTATTAGGTGCCATGTTCCTAATAAGAACAGAGTCATTACTTTTGTTATTGTAATAACTTAGTTATTTCAAACTGAAAAAATCTGAACCTTTGGATTTTAACTCCTTGATTGTCAAGGAACATTTTTGGTTCCAGAAGTTTTTCAAAATTTTCAAGTTGAGATATAAAAAAATCTCATTTAGTAAAAATCTTTTTTTCTGTGTATTTTACATAGACTGTTCGTATTAGGAACATTTTTTAGCTTGTTGTTCTTATTAGAAACATGGCACCTAATACGAACAAATTCATTTCTCAAAAATATACCTCTAATTACTTGATTAATACTCAAGATAATTAGCTGATTTTGGCATCAGTCGATTCGCTCGATGCCCCTCTACGCCGAAATGCAAAAAATTTTTTTCTACGATAAAAAATCGTTGAAAATAAAACAATCGATATCACTCACATAGCTGTTCTTATTAGGAACATCGCCTCTATACAGCCTCTCATGTGGCAATTAACAGTGATCCATTGATCATACAAAAAATAATTAGTAGGAATCAGAAATAATTCTTAGATTTCTAAAAGAAAAAGTACTTTCACTTACTCTTATATATATGGTCAAACGAAATTTCTTGAAGTGAGAAGATAGCTACGAATTTAAATATTTTTGAAATTCTCGTTATCAGACACAGCAATATCTTTCTCTCAGGTATGAAATAGTACAACGTATACTACAGTGGGAGTTTGCTTTGTAACTTAAAATAAAAAATGTGACATCAGGACTCTTTTTTTTCCAACTGATAAGATAATAGTCAGAAGAAATGTAATTACATTATACTATTACACTTTTCACAGCTATTTTTATTTTCTTGCTTTTTCGTGTTTTGTTGATCTCAAGATAATGAGACAGTTAGTATCATATTCATCAGAAGAATTGAAGAACTTTTCGTTGCCAAAATAAATCGAATTTTTGCCAAAACTTTTTATATGGGATAGTTCTACCTGGCAGCACTGTCCACGGACCTTTCTTTTGGAACCTTTACCATAGTTTCGGAACTATTGAAACTATTTTTTTTTGCTTTAACAGGGCGAGGGTGGAGGTTTTATGCTGATGGTGAGGCAGTAAATAGTTCCGGAACTAGTGTAGTAACTATTGAAAAGGTTCTAAAAGTTAGATCCGTGGCCAGCCTTCCAAATCCATCTCCATCAATTGATGTTATTCCATAAACTTCCTTGTCTATCTTCATGAACCCCGTTTCAGACAATGTTCGTGAAACTAATCTCGTAATAAAAGTGATACGAATATTACTGAAATAATAATAAGACAACATGTGTTTATCCAACAGAGAAAAAAATATTTTTAATTGAACAAGATAAACAAGGCGACAGAGGCGGGTAAAAATAGTATCTTGTAACGTCTCTGAGTCATATAATCTACCAGAAGAGTGTGACATCTTTACTCTCTTTATAATCCATGATATAAAAGACTCCGGTAATTTTTAATACGCTAGGGTTTCTTTCTCTTTCTGCTCGTTTTTCTTTTCACTCACGTTTCTTTCAATATTTTTTTCTATGAGTCAAGACAGTTATATTTATTGCGCAGTCAAAGATATTAGATGTAGACAATGTTAACAACCAACAGCTTCTTCGATCTTGTCATTATTGGATGTGGTGCAGCTGGTGTTGGTGCTGCACTTGAATTACAAAAACATAAACCAATTCCACGCTTTATCATTCTCGAAGCTCGTGATCGGGTAGGTGGTCGAGCTTTTACCGATACACAGACTTTTGGTTCAAATGCTCCTGTTGATTTGGGTGCTCGTTGGCTACATCGTTTTAATTCAAATAATCCACTTTATATTTATTATTCTCCATTAGACAAGGATGAAATTGATAATGATATGCATGG
The DNA here is from genome assembly GCA_022393335.1 of Macrotrachela quadricornifera. Taxonomy (NCBI): domain Eukaryota; kingdom Metazoa; phylum Rotifera; class Eurotatoria; order Philodinida; family Philodinidae; genus Macrotrachela; species Macrotrachela quadricornifera. Next base: position 31,319 of record JAJEKB010016434.1, on the reverse strand, counting down.
CGAATGGCCAAGAGGCACTTTCGATGACGATGGCACACCAATTACAATAGACTTACTGGACCAAGCTGAGGCAATTTTCAAGCAGTTTTGTACGACTATTAAAGAATATTCATCTAAAAAAGAAGACGCCTCCATATTCAATGTCCTTCACGACGAATTTGCAAAAATTTCGAACAAAAAAATGAAACGTCTTGTTGGTCTATGTCTTGCTTCTATTGAAGGTTATGAAGGCTCGAATCTGACCGAACTCTCGGCCAAATCGTATGCAATAGGAGAAGATGATATGGAAGCACCTACTCTCACAATTGCTGATGGATTGGGCTCTTTTATCAAGCAGATAATTGATCAAAATAATCTTCCTATCGAATTGAACACTGTTGTCACTCATATTAATATTTCCGATGAATCAAACGGACTTGTTCATATTTCGACATTAGATGGTCGCCATTATTCGTGCAGACATGTTCTTATTACTGTACCACTCGGTTGCCTAAAGGCAGATTCGATTGTGTTCATGCCCCCAATACCCGATTGGAAACTAGCAGCTATTAATAAAATGGGTTTTGGCTTGTTGAATAAAGTCTTCCTTCAATTTTCGTCTATATTCTGGGATGATAAATTGCAAACAATTGATATTATTACGAACGATCACTATCAGTCTTATATTTGTATGCCAGAATCTCGTATTCTAGCTCTATTTAGTGTTGGTAGCCACGCACATGAATTAGAACAGCATAGTGATGAAGAAATTGTTCGAACATTAGTCACGTCTCTCCGTCGAATTTATCCGTCAATGACTGATCCTATTAAATGGTTAGTAACAAGATGGGCATGTGATCCATACTCTCGTGGATCGTATTCGAACTTTGCAGTGGGAGCCGATTTTGAAACTGTGAAAGAGTTAGCACGCGAGTCTCATGATGGTCATGTACATTGGGCTGGTGAACATACAAATTATAACGGATTAACTGGTTACGTTGACCGTGCATTCGAAAGTGGTCAGCGTGAAGCGAAATGTATTCGAAGAAAACTTGAACAGTCTCCATGAATAAACCTTTCACAAAGAAAAACTACATAGATTATCGCTATCTTTTTTTTAGAAAAAATAAGCAAATAACTCGAATGGCTTGTCATAACACAGTTGTATTTAGGTCAAGAGGGAAACGGCGGATTTTTCCGATTGCCAATCCATGAAAAATCCAGAAAATCCGTCGTTTTTGTCTTGGTGTATATGCTGATCTAACGGCGGCAATATATGTAGATGTTCAGCAGTTTCTAATTAAAGTAATATTTGCACAATTTAATAATAAAACATCCGACATATTACCAAATGCTGTAAGCAAATTTCATCTTCTGATTTTCTGATACTTGATTGATAATAATTAGCATCTGTTAACATGTATAGATTAGGGACAAAGCTTTCAAAAATGATGTTCAGCTTCTAAGAACAACCAAATTGATTCTAAAAATTTTAGTTATTCATTCTTTATTCATGTTGTAGTAAATATTATTTGAAGAAAATAAGTATAGCCTATCTTCTCGCGGCTTGTTCTAGTTAATACAAACGGACTCCTGCATGCAAGAATACCTTCTTACAAAATGTATTCCATTTATCATAAATGGCTTCTACAATTCTAATCCTTACATATCAACCAAAATATTTCACGTAAGCTGTGTTTATCTTCGTAGGAACGATGAAACCGAATCATTGCATGAAATATAATCTAAATATTTCTTTGAACAAAATAAACTACATACTAAATCTGATCAATTTGTCTTCTATACTACTTTTTGTTTGATCTCGTTTTCATGGCACAGTCACATGTCTTGCTAGAGGCGATGTTCCTAATAAGAACAGCTATGTGAGTGATGTCGATTGTTTTATTTTTTTTCAATGATTTTTTATCGTAGAAAAAAATTTTTTGCATTTCGGAGTAGAGGGGCATCGAGCGAATCGAATGATGCCAAAATCAGCTAATTATTTTCAGTATTAATCAAGTAATTAGCGGTATATTTTTGAGAAATGAATTTGTTCGTATTAGGTGCCATGTTCCTAATAAGAACAACAAGCTAAAAAATGTTCCTAATACGAACAATCTATGTAAAATACATAGAAAATGGCGGCAACAATTTCCAATATAGTCAAAAAACAGAAATAAGAGAAACAGCAGGAAAAGAAAGGAGTGTTAAAAAATTATTGAAAAATCAGAAAGCAAAACTCACCATTTTACAGATGTTGCAACCGTTTATTTTCAATTACAGTTAATAAAAAAGAAAAATTTACATCATACAAATGATTTGTTTTTTTAGTTGAGTTTTTTTTAAGAAAAAAAGTAGACATTCTCGTAGGCAAATGTAGTTGACTTTATTACGATACTCTATACATGATGAAGTAGCATATCTTCATCCAAGAATTTAAGATCGAAAAACAATCGTAGCTTCTAAAAGGTTTCGTACATCGGTGGAATACGAGAATATCATAGGAAAACACACACATCAGATACCATACTAGCCAAAAATTCACTGGCAATCAATGCAGCAACTCTCTGTGTTTTAAGGAATATATTATGCTTAGCAGGCATTGAGGGTAATTTTTTGCTCCAATAGCGTCTGAATATTTCTTATATCTGAATTTAAACGAGTTTACACGAATTCATAAAATACATATAATCTTTTGAATCAAGAAGGAGACAAAGAACCACCATATTGTATTCATATAAAGCTGTTATTCTTGCAATTATACATTGTAAATATCATTGTATAGATACTTAAAATATCAATACCTTATAATTTGTGTACTGATTTGTCTGGCTTCTTGCTAATTAGATAGTCTTCAAGACTATCTAATCTGTTAGAAAAGTGTACAGGGTACAGATGAGTGCAACATTTTTTCAGGACCCGCAAGAGATCGTTTAAAATTATAGATAGATGTCGAACGTGTTCATGCTCATAGTCTCATTCGCACCGAATTGGCAAAAATCATGGACTTGAAACATATTGATGATATTCCATTAGTACAATTTCAAACAACTATTTGTTTCTCGCAATCGCCTTATACGAAATTCAAGTACTGCACAACACAATTCGATCATACAACCTATCTGCAATTCAAATTAACAAAACATATTCTAAATGAACTTTTTTCTACAAATGCTGAATTTTTTCATGTGCATATCGCAGGAAGTTCGATCCAGGCACCTTTTTTCAAAAATTGCAATGATAATTTCCTGCTGTTCTCAAAGAGTAATAACATACATCATCCAATATGTGAGAATTAGAAAAAAAATTTCTACACCTGACTCGTCTGCTGCAGTAGAATATGCATCTAGTTCAGCCGATGTCATTATATATCAGAGAAGAACTAGAATCAATTCATCTATAGTCAACGGCATTGTACTGATTCAATTATCTGTGGCTCACTTAAAGGATCGCTTATAAAGTTTGTTTAAGTTTTTTTTTGTTATAAAATTTCTTCAATTATATGGAAGAGGAAAGTGTATAAAAAGTAAATGATAAATACAAATTTTTCCAAAATGCATGAAGATGCTATAAAATCAATACTATATTTACAAAAGGTTTAGTAATACTCCCATCCTTAACAGTCATCATTGAAAAGAACCAAGGAATTTTGATAATTATGAGTCAAGAACAAATATTCGTTAAATGACGAACAATATAAGAGCTTGAAATGATGAAATAATTTTGGTCATTGATAAACCAGATAGAAATGTCAAAATTGTCTTTGTTCATGTGAAAGATATGAAAGAAGACAGTAGATTGGAAATAAAACTTGATAATCATGCAGATGTGGATTGTAGTCCAAAATCATCATCGTTCACTACGAAACTGAGCATGATTTTGTTCATCATATGTACTGCTCTTTTCCTCCTTCGAAAATTCAATTTATTAATACTTGTCATCTTTTATAAAACATTTCTTTTTCAATTTGGTGGAAGATTTTAGTTCGTGTATCTAACTACCAACGAAAATGTTCTCCCATGATTCAAGAAAATAGTTTGATATCATGAAATATATATTGAAAAAAAAAGATATTCGATGAGAATTAAAAACATCCGGTATTATTTGACTAAAGGGAGTTTAACAATGGGAGGATACTGTCTATTGATTATAATATGCACTTGATTTTTCCGATGGAGTGTTTTTTGGCAACATGATGAGAAGATTGCATGATAAAATTTGTGTTTAATTCTAGGCATAAAGAAAACTAAAATATAAGGTAATAAAAGAGTCTGCAAATATGGAATAAACGTGAAATATGTCGAGAGAAGATAGGTCAGTAATTGGTTATTATAAAATATTTTCATAAGTGCAATCGTCGAGTATGGAATCCATCCGACCATATAAAGCAAAGAAACTGAAAGCAATTGGATGGTCAATCTCATTGAGCGACGCTAAAACAGAAATACAAAACTTATTTCAGGTAGTATAATCTCTACCCTAGTGAAACATCTTGTAAGCGAGATCTTGGGTACAGATAAGTTAACAGATCTTGGGTACAGATGTGTAAGATCTTTAATACAGATCCATAAGATCTTAGATGCATTCTATGATAAAGCGTGCTACACGAATCATGATTTACGATCCAATATTTTCAATTTTTTTTCATTTTAATTATTTCTGTTCCAAATAACTCAAGCAAATCAGATGTTGAGATCTGACTGGGTTTGAGTTGATCAGATCTCTGTCAGACCACTTCAAGGCAGTCGTCTCTCGATCCTCGATTGAGATCAGCATTTTCTCGGATAATCAAAAGCCGAGAAGTATTCTAAGAAAAAAATTTATTTTGAAAATTTATTTCTTGTATGTCCAGACATGTTGTTTATATATAGCTATGTACGCGTAAGAAAACGGTGAATGACTAGACAGCATACTGATGATATCGCTTTTTTTGTTTTACTCAAGGTCTTGCAGCAAGATAATAACAGACGTTTTCTTTTTCATGATCTTAACAACACATTATCTTTTCAAGATCTTGCTTACAAGATGTTTCACTAGGGTAGTAAATATTATATAATCAGACTATCGATTATGATAGATGTATACGGCAAATGGCAGAGAAAAATCTCATAACCATTCTTACCCATTGTTGATTTCTTCTTGCTGTGATAATAGATCTTTTCATTTTGTGTCGCTGCATGGCATGATGAATGATCAAGATGAGATTAATAATAAGAGTAAAGAACAATATACACAACACATTTCCAATCCAATCGATCAGACCAAGAACCGATTCCTGTTGATAGCATGCCCCACCGCAAACATATTGATACGTGTCATAGTTTGACTGACATTTGTATAGTACAACCGCTCCCACATAGAATAACGTACTGTACAATGGAAAACATATAGTAGGTACATTATGCAACAATATATAATGCCTCATGATAATGTGTTCATGAAATATAAATAAGTATCGTTCAACTGATGTCCACCCCATCAGAATGATACTTGCAAGAAAGAATGAAGAATTTAATACGATCCATCCTGTACAAATATTTGAAGAAGCAAATCCATTATGTAGATATATCAATGAAAAAGGAAGTTCAATAATTATGATCATCGTATTGTTTGCAAGAAGAGGAAAAAAGATTCGATTGTGCAGGTCGCGCAGTTTATAATGACGAAAACTAAAATAAAAATATCGGTTCCTAGAACATCTCTTCATCAACATTCTTCATTAATTCGAATGAAAATTAGAAAGAATGACCAAAAATACTTTTTTCTTTTTATCAAAACTCTAGAAGAATTGACATGAAATCATACTCTTCCATTTATACATTTGCAAATATATCAAAAGTGTGTCTAAATACATCAAAATAATATCTATGTATCGATCAGTTTTTTTGACAGTAACATACATGTACACAGAAAATTTCAGCTTCCGATTGTTTACATCAAATTCTTGCTTGACATTTCATTCTATGTAGCATGTATAATATCACTTATCATTGATTCACTTTTATTTTAATGCTAGGTGACAATTTTGCTCTGATACAGAATAGTGATCCTTTTAATATCGAAGCAAGAAATTACTATTCCCTATTGTACATGTGAGATTAAGAAAAATTCAAGTATTTGCTCACATATTCAAGGCTTTCGTATGTAATTGAGTGGTCATTCAAACTTACGTGAAAACTGTGCAACACAATGAAGGAATAACCATTATGAGAAGGAAATAAAACTTAATATTTCTTTCGATTAATGGCATCTTCCATACATCAGAATCTTCTTCACCAACATAGGATAACGCATCACTTGAATTGAATTTCATGGTAAATAATTATTATTCAATGGTTACTTCATTCTATTTAATATTAATTTCTGATAGAAAGAAAAAAAAGTGCAGCTATTTTTTTTTGATAAAAGATAATTAACTTAATGTGGCAACAAATATTCACTACGTATTTTTTTGACAGTTTTCATTTTTTTCTATCATTGAAGAAAGAGAAGAAGATATATTTACCTCTCATTTCATTCCAGAGGTTTGTGCTACGAACAGATACTGCCGATGTCATCTTTTATTTGTCAGCAAGGACTGTCACTGACGGTTTGGCAAAAAAAAACGTCGGTTGAAACGATTTGAGCTTTTTAAAACTCTTTCTGAAGATTTTTTAAATAAAATTGTTTGTTATCTTTTAAATAACAATATTTATTTTAGAAAATCAATTTTATTAAATAGTTGACACGTTCGAATACAGCAGCCGATCTGATTATCTACATGCCTTATTGAACTAGATTCTTACTTTTCATTTGATCAATTAGTTTTGAACAGTGCAAATTAGGAAAAAGAAATATCGATATATAAAAATAAGCATCATTGTAACAATTGTTTTACGAAAATTTTTTGTCAAAAGAAAACTGATTAGGACTAAAACTAAAACGTTATTTTAGAATGATTTTCGTTTACAAATGATTATTTCTGAAAGGTGTATTTTTAGAACTGAATATGGCTCTATTGCATAGACTAACCTTAAATTCATACATCAGAGTCGAATTCTGTGATAGAGAAATTATGTTGTATTTTCGTTAGTGTTTTCCATATGAAATACTTACTCGAATCAAGATGCGTTGGCAAACTAGACCAATCAACATATTTTTGTCTTTCTTAGTTGCAACTATGTACGTATCAATAAAATGGACGTTGCGTTTTTGATTTCTTTTTCTTTTTACTTTTCTTTAATTCTTGACGTTCTCAATGAATATATCTTTGTGCTTTTTACATAGCGCACAGTAAGACGTGAAGAGTATCAATAAGCAAAACGTTAAATGTAGAATTTGAAATAGTTTTGGTTGGATCAACAATGAATTCAAAATATGATCAAATCAGACTATTTTAATCGTCGAATTGATCTCGATCAGTTTTTCGCTTGTCTTTTTGTTTTTCACACTGTCGAGGATTATCTCACTCATTTATTGACACTCAACATGAGTGAAAAAGTACTGCTCATTATTAGTGGATCACTTAGTGAGAATAGATTATTATATGTGCACGAATAAGCAAAGATCGTCAGTGTATATATTTTTTGTGGTAATTTTATTAAGCATAGCGAATGGGCAAGTAAATATTCAAACATCCGTGGTGTATTCAGCGTAATGCCGACTTACTCGTACACCATTTCATCTCTGTAAATATCTCTATCATTCAAGATGTACACTAAACATCTTTACAAAATATTGACAAAGTTCAAGCTAACTTTATGTGGTTTCAGTTGTTCATCGATAGTCGGACTCGATTACCCCACAATGCACAGAGCAAATAAGAGGTAATCGAGGAATGCCGATGTTGTTACGTCAAAAATGAGTCTGCGTTGAAGAAACTCGTTAAATCTGAGGATACATACAGTATCTATTTTATTTGATCCTTATTTTTTAATTGAACATAATAAAGAAATTGTTTCCAGTGCATATGGAAGATCGTCGCTTGATTTTTTAAGACAAAAAATACAAAAATTTGCCTGGTTTTGATATAAACTCTGTTCGTAATGAATGGGAGTCTGTCAAAACCTCATTAATTGATTATATTAATTGTACGACAACTGATTATTCGTCCAAAACATTTTGGAAGAATTTTCTTTTACTAAAACAAACATTGGATAGTCAATATCATAATCAACATAAAAGTATGCTATTATATTCAATACTGCAATCAATCGGAACAATTCAATTGGATAGAAACTCAAGAAAATTGCTCAAGATGGTTATATAACAGTTGTAGAATAAAATTAAATATAAATGTAGATTGGTTATGGTTTTGTTCCGGCCATAATGATATGCATCAAGATGATGATGATGATGATGATAAAGACAATTGAAATGTTACTGATATAGTATTTTCAAGCTATAGGATATAATAAATTTTAATATTTTTTCGTAAAAACCTGTTGGTGTTTTATTTTGTTGCGAAATTACTCAAATTTATGAAATAGTACATCTTTATATAATTTATATGCTTGATATTATTTGATATGATTTATGAACAAAAATAACATTTCATTATTTTTTCTAGATTATAAAAGTTTTTCAGTATACTTTGTACACTTTGTTTTTAAAATCAAAATGTACAGGTACATTTTGTTCAACATTTCCATTGGAAACACTGTATTCAACTATTCACTTGAAGTATCTATGTATTTTTTTTCTTTCCCAGCGTTTCACCTTCATCCTCAGCTGGCCCCATGTGACCTTGGTACCCCCTCACCTCCTTCGAGTACTTGAATAGTTGAATACTTGAATTCAAGTTTCAAGTATTACATATACATAAATATTATTTTTAAAAATATATATATAAAAAAAGTTGTATTTGCAGATAAACTTGACTTCAATCCGATTGTTATGAATGTAGTATATTGGAAGATGAATAATGAGTAACGAATACACCAACTTACTTCTTTTATTATTGCTTGGTAAGTTGTCTTTTCTTTTATCTTTTGAAACAAGTCATTGCTCTTATATTTTTATCTGTTTCTATATACATCTCACTATCTAACATAGATATATTATTTAGTTAGACGATTCATAAAATAATAAAAGCAACAAAAATTATGATCTAAAGGGTGATTAGAAAGTTTCGACCCCTCTCACTAAATTGATATTTTTCAGAATGAAGTTCCATATACACCATTGATGAAATGATGTAGTTTTGTAGAGGAAGAGAAGAGCTATCATCTAGAAAAAAAACATTTCGAAACATTCAGGTATATGATAACCATTTGGTTATTTTAAGATTCTCGATTAGCATATTTTCATTTGCCATTTTACTAAAAACATCACAAAAAACATCGTTTTTCGATAAAATATAAAAACTACATAGAGGATTATCATTTGATTTACAGAAAGGTATCAATAATCGCTTTTTGTGATGCGTTCGCCTTGTTTTCGGACGATCGCATTCAATCTTTTCGGAATACTGTCAATCATTTTCTCGCATTTTTCTACACTAAAGTTTTCCCATATATCGATAATTGCCTGTTTGACATCATGTAATGAATGAAATTCATATTTAGACAAATCGTCCCGAATAATACTCCACAAGTTTTCAATAGGCCATACATCATCCATCTTGACAGCTTGTTCATTAATATCAATACGTTCAGGCATATTTTCCTCCACAAACTTCACAACAGCAGATGTACGGTGAATACGAGATGTGTCATCTTGAAAAATGTAATCTTTATTTGGAAATAATTCTTCCATTTCAGGCACAACTTGTTCTAATAGATCGATATATCGAGCGGCATTCATTGTCTTCTTTTCACCCTTCTGCCACTCATATTGATCAAGAAATTCATCGATAAACAATGGTGAATCGGGAACTAAACCTCTTGTAGTTAATCCACCCCACAACATAAATCCCTTCTGAAATTTCTCTTCATATGCATATGATAATTGAGTTGGTATTGATTTCTTATCAATGGCATAAACAACATCATTTTTGCTATTGTGTTTTTGTCGAACTCCTATCTTACCACAGAAATCTGTGATCACCATTTTGTCCCATTGATAAAATCGTGATTTTCTACTTCCATATCTTTTCAGTAATGTTTTTGCGCTGTTCAATCTTGATTCAGCATGTTCCTTGGCAATTCTTGACGCACGTGTTTTATGATAAGGTCTTAAACTTAAATCATTTTTCAAAATGTACTGAACTGATGATTGAGACATATTCAATTTGTTAGCTGTTGCTCGCTGTCCTGGATTTTGAACATTCAAATGTCTTTGACGAGTCTTTCGAATATTCAACAACGTTCTTTTGGATCTTGGTCTTCCTGATCTTGAACGATCTTCAATAGTACCGCGCTTGATCGTTCGTTTCACAAACGAAAGCAATCCACTTTTAGTAATGTTATTCGGTTTGTAAGAAGTCCACAGTTCTGTGGTAATTTTATTTGCCGACCATCCATAAATTTCTCTCAACGACAGGACATTCATTCTCCATTGTAAATGTTTCTGATGGCCTTTGATATTGATATCAGTCATAGTTGTTATTGAAATTCTATTCCTCATACTCACTACTTAATACAAATCCTAGCTACATTTTACATAATGATGTCAAACAGGCAATTATCGATATATAGGAAAACTTTAGTGTAGAAAAATGCGAGAAAATGATTGACAGTATTCCGAAAAGATTGAATGCGATCGTCCGAAAACAAGGCGAACGCATCACAAAAAGCGATTATTGATACCTTTCTGTAAATCAAATGATAATCCTCTATGTAGTTTTTATATTTTATCGAAAAACGATGTTTTTTGTGATGTTTTTAGTAAAATGGCAAATGAAAATATGCTAATCGAGAATCTTAAAATAACCAAATGGTTATCATATACCTGAATGTTTCGAAATGTTTTTTTTCTAGATGATAGCTCTTCTCTTCCTCTACAAAACTACATCATTTCATCAATGGTGTATATGGAACTTCATTCTGAAAAATATCAATTTAGTGAGAGGGGTCGAAACTTTCTAATCACCCTTTATGATTTAATCTTATTCTCTATTCTCGTAATCACTATTAATGCGCAAAATGGAACTCTTCCTGATTGTAAATTGGGTCCACTTTCAACATTTCCTATATGTGATTCATCCCTTCCATCACGCCAAAGGGCTGCTGATCTCGTTAGTCGTTTGGCAACAACTGAAAAAATCACACAAATGGTAACAACAGCGGCTGCTATACCTCGTCTAAGTTTACCTAAATATGAATGGTAGTCCGATTGTTTACATGGTGTAGGATATGCACCTGGTGTTTCATTTGGTGGTGGTCTACCTGCAGCAACTAGTTTTCCAATGCCAATCAATCTTGGTGCAACGTTTAATACGGCTCTTCTTCGTCGTATTTTTTCTACTATATCTACTGAAGTACGAGCATTTAGTAGTGATGGTCGTGCAGGTTTAGTTTTTCTTTCACCAAATATAAATATATTTCGTGATCCACGATGGAGTCGTGCTCAAAGAACACCAGGTGAAGATCCATTTCTCACATCTGAATATGTATATACATATGTTGATAGTTTACAACGTGGTGAAGATGAACGCTATTTAAAAGTCGCTGCTAATTGTAAACATTATGCTGCGTATGATTTAGATAATTGAAATGGTACAGATCGCTTCCATTTTGATGCTCGTGTTAGTGATCAAGATCTCCTTGAAACCTACTTACCACCTTTTGAAACATGTATTCGTGATGCAAAAGTTGCAAGTATTATGTGTAGCTATAATTCAGTTAATGGTATTCCTTATGTGCTAATCAATTTCTAATTGAAATTATTGCACGGTAATGGAATCTCTTCTATTCAAAACAAGACAACTCTTTTCAAATACTTGATTTTTATTTTTTTTTGTATTTGTTATAATAGTGAATCTTATCATCTTGATGGTTTTGTTGTTGGTGATTGTGGTGCTGTTGAAATGATCATGGATGGACATAATTATACATCAACAGTACAAGATACTGTTGCTGTTGCATTACATGCTGGTACAGATCTTGATTGTGGACAATTTTATTTAAATTATAGTCAACAAGCATTAGATAATAAAACCATCGTTGAAGCTGATATCGATCAAGCACTTGAACGAACATTTAATGTTCTTATTCGTCTTGGTTATTTTCATCCACCTGAATAACAACCATATAGACAATTATCACATGTTGATGTTGATACAATGGAAGCTAGACAATTAGCATTAGATGCTGCACAACAGAGTATTGTTTTATTAAAAAATACAAGTAAAGCATTACCACTTAATCTGAATAAATTAAGAAATAAAAGAATTGCATTAATTGGTCCAACAGCAAATGCAACACAATTAATGCAAGGAAATTATTATGGCACACCACCATTTTTGATTGATCCTATTACTGGCTTTCAAACAGTAACGAAAGGTAGTTACATATAAATTGATTTCATATGAAATTTCTTTTTCCATTTATTTTAGGATTATTCAATCAATATCTCATTTGCATATGATTGTAAAATATCTGGTGATGATGAAAGCGGTTTTGCAGAAGCTCTGGAACTAGCTTATACTTCTGAAGTTATTATTTTCTTTGGTGGTATTAATCAATCTATCGAAGCTGAAACTCTTGATAGAACATCAATTGCATTACCTTCTATCCAATTAGCATTAATTCAACAACTTGAAAAACTTGCTTGTTCACCTATTCATGTTGTTATTATAACTAATGTAATGTTTGGTCAATATAATCCTGGTGGCCGTTTACCTATGACATTTTATCCTGCATCATATGTTGATGCTGTTAGTATGTTTGATATGCGAATGCAACCATCATCAACAAATCCTGGTCGAACTTATACATTTTATACAGGACAAGCTATTTTTGAATTTGGTTATGGTCTCTCATATACAACGTTTAATTATTCATGGTATAACGAATCCGTAAATTCCATATTTAATATAAGATCTTTAATGAAAAACAATTATAATGAAAAGAAATTGTATATTCAGTTGTATCGTGTTAATGTAACAAATATAGGTGAAATGGCAGGTGATAATGTTGTTCTTGCATTTGTTAAACCGGCAAGAAATTCTTTACATGATCCATCACCGGTAATAAAGAAATTATTTGGTTTTAAACGTGTTCATTTGAATGTTAATCAAACAACTGAAGTCTTTTTTTCATTAAATATTGATTCATTATTAACTGTAGCACATGATGGATCGAAATGGTTAGAATTCGGTTCATATAAGATTTTAATTGGAAAACAACATATGTATACAGTTCATTTACAAGGACGAACAGCTCGATGTTCATAGATTTCATCTTTTTTTCATGATAAATGTGTAGTTTTATTTTTAAACTTAGTATATTGAATACAACAATAAGTATGAGCGGACTTAAGCAAAATAAACTTATGAACCATTTCACGTAAGCTACAACCATTCCTATTCAATTGAAAATCATCGATTTGGCTAGTTTTTATATATGTGTATTTAATATTGAACTATTACTCATAAAAAAAGCGAAAATGGATGAACTATTGATGAAGACTACAAGGTGTTCAATAGCATTATGATTTTTTTACCAAAGAGATAACTTGTTAAGTATTGATTCTGGTAAAAATAAAAGTAGCTCTGTATTTAGCATAAGTCGATCAAGAAGACAATCGAATCTATATGATTTTAAACTGCACACTAAGTACTGCAAAATCTTGCGAAAATTGATCTGAGATATTGTAGAATAGTATACAGCGTCTTATCGAAAGTGTAGTCTCATAATCGCCCATTATTTCTGCTTAGTATATTAAAATTCTTTCACTAAGTATCAGAGGACTTTCATCATATAAAAAAAAATTTGTATACAACATAAACAAAACATTTAATCCTCTATTAATTGACATAGATAGGTTCCCTAAACATAAGTATATAGAAACTAGCTAAATCGATGATCTTCGTTTGAGTAATATGTATGAGAATTAGTCATAGTTTATGAAGAATGGCTCTTAAATAGGGGTGCAAAGCATATTTTTTAAGTAAAAACTGCCAAAAGTATCAAGCATTGTACTAGGCATCCAATCATTGCGTTTGTTGAGCTTATTGCCATTGATGCACTTGTTATCACTGTTGTGTCTGTCACCTTAGTTGTAGTTTTTACCACTGATGATTGACTTGTTTTTGTTGATGTGATTGTTCCTTGAAGAGATTAATTCAAAATAGATTTCAATTTTATTATTCAATAATAGTTTTACTAAGTCTTTGAGAATGAAATATTTTTGATTGTAACATAAAAGTCTTATAATATTCAAAAGAACAATTTTTTCTCATCTCGGAAAAAAGGATGAATCGAACTTATGCTTATTTTAAGTATATGGTAAGCACCTTTTCTTCGTATTTCTTTTATAGGCAACTGTATTTTATGGATAAATTTAAAGGCAATTTGTGTTGAGATTACTTTTCGAAAGATAATCTTTCCTGCATGATTCGTTCACTATCAGAGAAGAAAAACGTCACTACTGGATTTATATAGTTTAAGTATGCAAATTTATCGTGAGTATTTTTTCCTCTAACAAAAAATAGATGGAACGGCATACATTTCACCGTTCCCAAAAAATTAAACAAACCTTGTGGAATTCGTGTTGATGTTATTGGAACAATCGTAGTTGTTCCATCTAAAAAGAGAAAGCATTATTTAAAAATCATTTATAATGATACAAACGGCAATATTAGGTTTTCAAATAAAATTCATAACTTATTATTTGAATTAGATTCTTTATATTAACGGATGTTCCAGGAAAAATGAGCCTCGCAATATGTTTTAAAATTCCTTCTCTCTTATCTCACAATGTTCAAAGCTTTTTCTATTGTCAATAGATAGAGCTTGAAGTTCTCTACAAAATCGTATATGACTGGGCCCAATGAAAACTAAAAACATACAAGCAGCTGTAACAGGCAGATATGTGTGCCATAATAAATAGACACATTTTGTATTTCATATTTTAATCTTTAGATACATTTCGTTAAGAAAACAAAATGTACTACAAGATGCAGCGTGAAAAGTTCTACCATCTACAAACAAAATACACAATTAAAATAAACTTTATAAAATACAAGTTGCTTTAAAGTGATAATGGAGAAGAACTTTAAAAAAAATATTGAGAGACTCATTTTTTTCTGAGATACACGTTAATATAAAAAAATCCTTATAAGTTTATGTATTCTCTAAGATGTTTTTATACTTACTACATATATTTGTTGATAAAGTAAATTTTTGAACTCGATTATTACTCGAATCAGTGACATATATATTTCCATAATTATCAAAAGCCATTTGACGTGGACCCCATAATTGATTAGATAATGAACCACTTCCCGAACATCCAAGTATACATTGAAAACCATTTGATCCTCCTCTAACAATTCGATTATTGAAATAATCAACAATATATAAATAATTGTCACCATCCAGCATAATTCCAGTTGGACGATTCAGTGTAATTGTAGTATTTACCGATGTACTTCCTGCAATCGTAATTCCATTTAATTGTTCAGGTCGAAAGAGTTGAATTCGATTATTAAAACAATCAGCTACATATAAATTAAAATTAATATCAATAAAGATTCCATTTGGATAATTAAGTGTATTCGGAGCAGAACCAGCAGTTCCATTTCCAGCTACAGTTGTTAATGGTGCTGTATCACTACCTAACCATCTTTTCACAACTTTATAAGAAGTATCCAATGAACAGTATAAAGTATCATTAATATCAACGAAGAGACCATAACATGATGAATTTACAGTCATAACAGGAGTAATATCTAGTGTATTTAATGTCAATTTATCAACTCGACCATTTGCATAACCGTTATCAACGAAAATAGTACCATTGTCTGTAACAAAAATGGATCGTGGATTTGATGAATTACCTAATGTTGTTACTGTTGGATTAACAGAACTATTAAACCAAACATGAACTCGAGAATTTTGTTTATTAACAACATAGATTGAATTGTTAGTGCTAATAAATATAGAGTATGGATCGTTACCAATTATATTGCTTGTTGTAAAAGTAGTTGCACTTGGATTCCAAGTTACTGTTGGACAATACTTTGGTTGATTATATGAAATACCTAAAATGAAAGTTTTCATGATTATTATAAAGTCACTAAAACAAGGATCAAATCAATGATTATTTTCATTGATTTATTTAATAAAATCTTTCTTAGTGAACAAATCTATAAAATAGACATTTTCTACTCTCCAAAATTTTTACTTTAAATGTCTGTTTTTTGGACTTCGGGGACTTTTCTTCGTCTGCGTCTATATCAAAACTTTGAATAGGTTGGGCTGGGCCTAAGAAAATCAGCCTATGAGTTATCAAATTTTAACCCCAATCTTTGAGTAAAGTAACAGCAATGATTGAAGTTATATAGTAAATGATAGTAGAAATTGATAACGGAAAACTATCAGTAAGAAAAAATTTAGATATTTTTAATATGAATAAAAAATTTGTCTTTTTCTTTCATTTTACTCGATCTTTACTCGCTGTTCATTGGATAACGGTAAAGGTGAGTGCCAAGGTATAAAAGTAAATATTTTATTTGCCTAAAACTCTTACCTTCAGCTACCACTATATTATTGTGAAGGTTCATTTCGACTAACCCTCCATTAAGTAATCTTAATGATGATCCTGATTTACTCGTAGAAACAATTTGTAGGACATTAGATTAGAAAAACAGATTAATCACGTACCTGATAATTGTTGAATCATCAATAAAATTAACCATAATTTGAAATTACCAATTGATATCATCATACTCAATTCAGCGACTTGTCTTTTTTAATTTTTTACACCGACGATAATATGTCAGACGACAGAAATCGACTGTTGTCAATGAAGCTTCGTAACTAAACTGTTAATTGTTAATAAAGAAAAGATGAAATAAAACAAAAATAGTGACATTAGTAAGGGTGAGCCAAGTTAGATATTATCCAACTACCGAGATTATTTGCCTTATATAAAAAAGAAGTTTTTCGTTCGTAAGTACTCAAAAAACCTAGTGAAGCAATATTTTGCAGGGTTTCAAAGTTTAGGTACTCTCTGTTCTGATATAAGACGTTTCTAGATTGATCACATATTGTTAATATTGAATGTTTTATTTTTGAGCAGCATTTTTCTTTTCATTCTATGTTTTATGAAACCACTAAAATTTAGGCAAATTTTGATTTTTGCGTAAACATTTGTCTCACATTTTCTATATCATTTTTCATAATTTCACTTGGAAGGAATATTCGGTTTTCGAGATTTAATAAAAAATACAAGACGATCGTATCTATTATTTCACAATTTATTTTCTGCTCCTCTCTACTTGTAATAAACGTTTCAGCCCGATAAATTCTACTAGATCGAACTTATGATCTGTTTTCATGCCTTCAAGGAGAATGGAAATAACTCAGTTGTGGTAAAGGATAGAGAGCTTCAGGTGGTGTCAAATCAAAGCTCGTCTGTATGCGCAACTTTTCATTGGACAGAGTTCTAAAATTCATTTTTATAGTCATTTAAACGATAGTAAATTCCACTTTTCTCAGCCTAGGAAAAGCTTATCAAAAATTCGTTTGATGAAAAGTTGTCGCTGATGACGAGCTTTAAAATAAAAAAAATATTGAATAAAAGTAAATCTTTTCACAAAAATTTTTGAAAAATCATTTTACCATAGGATTTTTCAGTATAATCCTATGGAATTTTGAAAACCATGTAACAGATGTGGATTGCTGACGCCATCTGACATGCTTATTTATATAAAATATTGTATTCTACGCTAGTGCAAGTGTCAACAGAGTATTTCTAAAAGAATCTCGAAAATATGGTAGTGAAACCAAAGTTTAATATGATAAGTCCATAAAAATCTGCTTATTTTCTAAGACGGTTCCTTAAATTGGTCAGTTGATTGCATGCATTAGCAATTATAACTTGTCTCTCAGAACAGAGAAGAGCTCTTTGACATATTACTGATTTGCACGGCCACAATCGATTTGTATTAAAGCAAAACCTTGTAATTTTTAAATTTTTTTTGAATAAACAAACAAAATATCACTTTTAAAATCAGTTTTTTAAGTTAAATCAACAATTGTCTTTTTATTCTGTTGAAAAGAAATATTGTACATCATTAAAAATGATTTTTTAGGAAATCGTTTGAATACTACTCAACTATTCGGCAAATCCTGATTACGTTACTGAATGGAACAAGCAAGTTTCACTTGTATATTTTTTCTGAATGTGACTACAATATTCATCTCTCTGTCTGTAGAAGGTATCAAATCAAAGCAACAACACATTTGATCAACATTTTGTTTATATAACTTCGACAAAATTTCAATTTCAAAATCTTATCAAATTACTTTAGAAAATATAATTCTTACCAGTAATTGAGTCAGCAAATATAATTATCTACGCTTCAAACGTAGGTCTGTTTTAAGCCTGTATGTTCTAAATAATTTCATCACGAAGGATTGTGTTAAAATTATGTACTAATAATAATTGTAAGATAGCTTACAATCTAAAAATTGTTTTATGTTTATACTCAAGAAAACAACTCTGTATTTATTATAGAATAAAATATTTTGATAATTATTTTTTGAAGTATCATATATATATATATATATAATGAAATGAAAAACAAATGACGTCTATAGTATAGACTAAGTATAAGTCATCAAAAAAAAAACTAATTTTACTTTCTATTGATGAAAAATATTCTTTAGATATGTATGACTTAGCGTTATTTAAAGTCTGAAGGATTCTTTTTATTGGTCGTTTTTGTTGCACATCTATATTATTTGCATCTTTTGTGAAGCATATAATTTTACATTCTAAAAAATGGAATAAAGAGCCTATGAAATAATAGTCGAGAATAAAGAAAAAGTAAAGAGCATAGTTGAAAAATCATGGAATTTTCTTCATTATAAAAATATTATAAAATAAAAGTATATAATTAGTATGTAACTAACTTAATATTCGTTTACTGAGATTTTGTCCCTTTTCTGAATGAAAATCACTATGTATTATATAGTAGAAATCACGAAGCTTCGAAAGATTTCTAAAACTTTATATGGAGCATTCGAAGATCCTAAAAGGCCTTCGAAGCTTCGTAGTTCCTATTAAGGTTGCTAAATTCCTTTCCGTGTTTTTTTAATCTTTAACCTTGACATAGTATAATATACAGAGGTTTTTATTTAGAAAAGGGACGAAATCTCAGCAAACAAATATTACGGTAGTTACATACTAATTATGTACTTTCATATTATACTGTTTTTAGAGTGAGGAAAATTCGACGATTTTTCGACTATGTTCTTTCCGCATAAAATAAACTAATTATTTAAATTTATTAGTTTTTCTCTCTTTTATGAAACATTTATTCACATGATTACCTCAGAAAATAATTGTTTCTACTAAATAATCATTGTTGATGATGAAAAATTCTTTATTAAATCAATGCATATAGCCTAGAGACCTGCGGACTCATGTTTTTTTGGGCTCGGACCCGATCCGAACCTGACCGGGCCTAGATCCAATTTTTTTTCCACTAATATCTAGCACTCTTTGTGTATATAAACAGAGGAAGGTATAAGATTTTGGCTTTTTATTGGTCACTCTAAAAGAATAGTCGGTGCACAATCAATTTTGTTCATTTTCTTAATACCATTAAATCAGTGTTACATTGAAACTTTGATTATTGAAAAATATACTATCACGTTAACAAAAAAAGAAATTGAAAAATGAATTGATAAACAAAATTTGTTTTTAAGAATTGTCAAACCAACAGTGACACGATGGAAAAAAAGGAGTTTTCCAGAGCTATTTTTGGTTCTGTAGTGTTGGCAGAACCATTTCTGGTCTTGTATGGTAGTCAATAAACTACAAATGATTTTTTACAATTTTATAGAACCATCGATGGTTCCGTACGATTCTATAGAACCATCCGAAGTTCATTGTTTCTTAACATCGGATTCAGTGGTGGCGGAGCGTCATTAACCTAAGTGAGGTCCATAATATTTTATTTCTACGATGGACTTTTATTAAAACATGAAGCAAAATATAAGTCTTCTTTTTATTAGACCTCAGTAAAAACTACAACGGTCATTGTGAATACAAAACGAATCAGAAGATACCAAAAATAACTTTCTCTGTTCGTTCTTCGATGCAAAGCTTGATCAGACACTTTTCAGATCAACAGAATCTGTCTTTTCTTTATATATGGGCATGACCAATCGTGTTGGTACCCCAAGATATAAGATAGGAAATAATATTATTTCAGAGGCGTGTATATAATGAATATTATACGAAATGAAAGCCAGTAAAAAATGGTATTTATTGGTAGTAAATAGTAAGGGTTTTTGTAAATTTTATAATGTCGAACTAAAAATATTTTGAAAAATTCTATGCATTAAAAAACAAGTAGCGCTCGTCTAAAGACTCGCTCAGCTCTTTCTCGTAGAAATCGTGTTTCTAAACTACCATCAAACTATTCATTTATAAGATTAAAAGCACCGAAGTCAGATTCAAGTTCCCGGACATTAACTGCTTTTGATCAAACCTGATAAAATTAAACATTTTTTTGTTAAAAACTTGTCGTTTATTTAAAAAATTGAGCTGCAAAAAATTTTAAAAAACTAACATCAGATTCGAATTCCTCGATCCCGATTACCCTTTGTTGAACTTTTATATAAAATATTAATAAAATGTTTTTTTGAACTTGTGCGGACATATAAGCAATCAAGCAAGCAAGCAAACAATTTATGTTTCTAAGACTCTTCTCTACGAGAAAGAGAATGTTAAAAATCTCACATTTTCTACCTGAAATGAAAACATTAAATTTTTTCATAAAATTAGTTTTTTTTTATTATTTCTACTACCATACATGTTGTAAACATTGAATATGTTTTGAAACATGTAAGGTAATAGAAATAATGAAAAAAAGTTAATTTTATGAGAAAATCTAATGTTTTCTTTTCAGATAGAAAATGAGAGGTTTTTATCATGTTTTACTGTATAGAATTTTTCAAAATTTTTTTAGTTGGACATTATAAAGTTTTAAAAAACCCTTACTATTTAGTATCAATAAATCCCACTTTTGACTGGCTTTCATTTGGTAAAAAATTCATTATATACACGCCTCTGAGATAATATTATTTCCTATCTTATATCTTGGGGTACCAACACGACTGGTCATGCCCATATATGTGTATGTATATACGTGCTTGGGAAAAACTAAACGTTCTGGGAATGAAATATCTATAGATGAAACAGAGAAAAACTACACATACGGACAAGAAAACATGTAAAAAAAAGAGGAAAAATACTTAAACAACATACAGAGAAGGGAAATATTTCACTAAAGGAAAAGAAAAAAAAATACATGATATATATAAGTTATATGTGACATCTATGCGATAGAAGAATATAGAAAAGAAAAATATATAAAAAATACGTGAATCACATTATCAGATAGATATATTAGAACATGTATCTAGTTATGGTAGATGCCGAACATAACAAATTCTAGTAATAAAAGATAATATTCAATCCGAAAATAAATGTGACTGAGCCTCAAGGGCTGAATACCAAGTGAAGCTCAAGCCTCACGAGTCTCCATACTTCGCCGCCACTGATCGAAATAAGATGCTTCATCTGTTAATATAAACTGTTAGAGATTCTATAAAAAAAACATTGGATGATAAAAAGTTCTCAATGTTCTCTAAATACTTTCAGCTCACCAATTAAAATAACCAATTAAAACCAGCTTAAAAGAGCAAACATGATTGGGTAAAATACATAATGACGACTACGAAAAAGTGAGCAGAACCATTTTCTTCAATAAAATTTAGGATATATATGACAGAATCAGGGCTGCCAAATGTACTCCATTTCGACACTTTTTATCCCGAAAAAAATTGTACTCCTGAGGTGCACTTTTTGTACCCCATTTGAATTTTTGAGCTTTCCATATCATAAATCGATTTTCGAGGTATATATATTTTATTTTTGTGTTTTACTCTGAAGCTAACGGTGTCATTTTGGTGGCATCAAAAGTGAAAAATATTGATGAAAAATTGATCAATGATTATTGACAAGTATTTTATTCATTTACTTTTGTGATACTGTTAAGCGTCTACCGATGTTACTTTATGATACTCACTTATGTCTAGTACATATATACATATGTACATCTTTCTTTCCTGTTGATATATATATATGGACAATTTCATTTGTTATGGACATGACGTCGCAAAATTAAAATACTTATATCTCTGGATAACAAACTTCTATAAAGCTAGTTTTTTTTTATGCTATAAGTATACTAAATTATCCTATGCAGCGTGAAAAATTCAGCCATATAACTCTCCGTTTAGAGAAGTTACTATCAAAAAGTAGTGTTAGGGACGTGACACAATGCGAATAGACTATTTTTGATCCTTTCAGATGTCTGCAGATGCTTTCCGATTTATCGCCAAACTTAGGACCCCCTATTCTTCAAAGTGTGCTCTTTCATAAATCACATTACGAAGCTATTATACATTATGTTAAGATTTTCAACAAATTTGATTATGAAGAACGGGTTTTAACGGTTCGTTTTTGATTTTTGAAGAAAAAGACAGGTAAATCTGCGTAAGATGCTCACAACTTTATTAAATCCGATTCAGTAGTTTTTAAAACTACGGAAACGAAAAACGAAAATCATTTTTTATAAACGGGAAAGCACATTTTGCAAATATGCTAAACTTTTGGAATAGAGCTTCGGTTTTTACAAAAAGATGTATGTGTCCTATTTTTCGCGAAATTGCCTACATTTTAATTGGAAATATTGTGTTATTTTGTTTTCTAGGTTCTTTTTGTTCTATTTAAATTATTACTTCATTGTGATATATTGTTCTTATATGAAAGTCACTAAATAAACTAGAAAATTTAATAATGAACAATGAAATATTATGCTGTTTCCGAGAAAAAATCGTTTTTCAAGTAGTTTTTTCAAACCAGTGCTTTTCTTTTCGAAAACAATTACGTACCCTAACAGTATACCTCATTCTAAAAAGATTTGTAACCCATCTGTACCCCATTTGAAATCTGATGTACCACATTTGAGAATAAGTACTTGGTAGGTCTGGACAGAACTGTTTTCGTACATATTTCGTTTCTTTCTTACACTTAACGAGACGTTGCTTTACAACAATTGGACGACAGCCTCTGACGATCGAAATTTTCGTTTATTTTTATTTATTTATTTGGGCTATAAAGATAAATTTAGTTTCCTTTGCATATATTTCTAATATTTATTCGTGTAATTTGTACGGAGAAAACAACAGAATCCTGGAATCTTGAAATCCCACAGAATTCTATGGAATCTAGGAATGCAATAGAGTCCTTAAATGGAAAATTTTTTTATGAACATCAGTGAAATCTCGAATTCTTACACAGCTTGATTAAAACTTGAAGGAATCCACAGAGATTGTATGAAATCTGGATGTTACAAATTGATATCTTTGATATGTATTCTAACTAGAAATCGAGAAATATCCCAAAAGATGAAAAATAATGTATAGGATGAGGGTGTGAATTTATTGTATCTATAGCCAGGACCTTTACACGCATTCTCATTCCAAATCTAGTTTCATCCTCACTCTGAAATTTGGTCAGTTATATTTTAGTTTAAAAACTAACTTCTCGATAAACCTCTTACGTAATCAGTGAACATCATAGTTTTGCCTGGCAAAACCAATCGTTCATCAAAAGATAGGTTATCACTAGTTATGGAAAGGAGTGATATTGACTGAAAATAGGTTCAAATATTATTACGTAGTGGAACATTAGTTCTGGTTATTGATATCGAAAATTTTTAATTAATAAAAGTCTATCGTCGATGCAATTATGTACTTTCATCTTATTAAATAATTCCATGTGTAATCATTGATGAAGATGATTTAAAAAAATTATGTAGATGAAACATAGATTCATACTATCAAAACCTAGAGTTTTATCAACAGTAAAGAAGAAAAGGACAAAGTTTGGTGGTGACGACGTAATCAAAAATTTAAGAGGGATAAGTTGAGTCTCGAAGGTTTTTGACTCCTCCTATACATAATTCATTGTAATTTGCATCGGACAGATACAGCTAAATTCGAAAGTTCAACATTTCATTCACGCTAAAGGTTACGTGCATACAGGGTTGCCAAACCTCCTGATTTGGTCAGGAGTCTCCTGGTTTTTTTACTTTTCTCCTGATCGAAAATTCTCCTGATTTCAGGAGCTGATTTGTAAGATTTCCTCCTGATTTTGTTTTTTTTTTCGTTTAATATCTAGCTACACCATAATCCAATAAAAGTTTGAAAAGAAAGAAATCTAAAATAGCATTTTATGGAGATAATACCCAATAAGAAAATGCACTCTTTATAATTTTGTAGAAGTAAAATTAACTCTTAATCAATTAGAATAATTTATATCAATCAGTAACAAAAATCTATATATCGTTGTTATGAGTCATATATACGATGTGTCATAAGATATATATTCGTTCTCTTTCGCTCCTTCGCTCGTTCTTTACACATATATGTTCTTAGATATAACTCTCTCTTTTCTCTTCTTTCGTTCTGTTAGGTATTTTCCCTAGTGTTTCTCTTGGTTTAATCCTATGATGATTGTTCTTATGTTTATGTACTAATCATAGATTTTCCAAGTGTGATATCTTATATCATGGAATAATCCATATTCTACTTAACATCTAACCAGTATAAATTCTGGTTATTTTCTATGTAAGATGTGTGTTTTCTCATTTTAGATAAACATATATACACATCAAGGGAATCAACGATCTAAAAATTGTAATCAAACAAAAAATTATTTATAAAATGTCTTTTTCGAAAGAGGATGATATTATTGAAATATCAAATACATCGGATGATAATTTTTCGACACAATTTGATTCACCAGCAGTAAATCAATCCATTTCTGCTTCACTAAAAGCTACTTCAACATTAGCAATTGCTTCAGCATCATCATCGTCATCATCATCATCAAAACTTAACTGTAAACGCTATTCATCAAAATTCAAAAAAGAATGGTTGTCCAATTCTAAATTTTCTACATTCTTACGTGAATGTAAAAACGATCCAACAAAAGCTCTATGCATCACTTGTAATGTTCAATTTTCTATTCAAAATAGTGGACTTGGTGATATTAATCATCATATTCAAACAATGAAACATCAAGAATCTATAAAATCAGGTGCAGCAAATCGATGTAAGATTTATCATTACCAAAAGGTGATTTTAAACCATCTTTTTCACAATTTATTTCAGCTAAAACTCTTGATGCTGTGTTTAATATATCCACATCTGAATTAAATAAATTATGTGCTGCAGAAGGTACTATGGTTTTTCATTCGGTTAAACATTCACATAGTTACATTTCACAAGCATGTACAATTAATGTACTTAAGAAATGTTTTTTTGATTCTTCTATAGTAAAAAATATAACTTGCAATAAAACTAAAGTAAAGATAATTTTATATTATTTCTGTTAGGCCTTAATCCTATAGTTTATATTTATTTTCTAGGCTCGTGAAATAGCATGTAATGTGCTAGCACCATCACTTACGCATTCGATTATACTTGAATTACGTGATGCTAATTTTTTTTCGATTTGCTACGATACTTCGAATAAAGGGAATATTAAAATGCTTCCTGTTGTAGTTCAATTTTTTTCAAAATTTGGTGTTAAACATGGTGTGATCGACTTTATTGAACAACAAAATGAATCAGCTGAAGCATTATTTACAAATATAAAATATGTTTTGGAAGCAAATGATTTGAGATTGAATCAACTTATTTCGCTTGGATCTGATAACACCAATGTAAACATTGGTAAAAATCATAGTGTATTTGCTTTATTTCAAAAATTAGTACCTCGTTTAATTAAAGGTGAAAAATTCATCAATTTAAAAACTTGCATCAGCTAATCCTTCTGTGATTTTTCGTTTTAGGAAATTGCTACTCTCATATTCTTCATAATTCGGTAAAGCATGGAAATAACTATTTATTGTTTGATGTTGAAGCAGCATTATTAAAAATATATGCTCATTTTTCTAAATCATCAGTTCGTTCAAAAGAACTAGAAAAATACTTCGATTTTGTTGAACAAGAGCAGAAGGTGATTAATTATCAAAATTGTTATCGTTCTAGTTTATTATAAAATTGTCTTTTTAAATATTTTGAAATATACGTCTTTAATTTAGGTCATCCTTCAACATATTCGATTGAGATGGCTTAGCCTTTTAGCATCTATCGAGCGTCTTATTTTTGTTTATCCAGTCGTTAAAAATTATTTTTTAAATTTAGAAGATAATGAATGTCCAAGCTTATTATTAGATTTTTTCACGTCAAATAAAAGTAATAATTTTCTATTTCGAAGCGTATTCATTAACTTATCTATTCTTGCGATAGGCGAATGTTCGTTATATTTTTTGGCGAGTGTTTTACCTGAAGTACAAGCTGCTAATTTATCACTACAACGCGAATATACAACTGGTGTTAATTTACATACTATTATTTCAACTTTACTTCGTAAACTAAATAATCGATTAAAAGATGATTTTTTTGGGTCGAAAGTTGATCACTTATTAAAAAATATTCAATATTCAATTGAAGTTGATAATTTAAAAAAATCATTTAGATTATTTATTCGTTCATTGATTGATTATATTGAAAAATATTATAATAATTCTGCATCATTTTATCAATCAATTTCTATTTTCAGTGAAATTAATATAGAAAAACTCGAATGGAAAGATATTCAATATTGCTCGACTTTTATTGATGATGAAATGATTGATCAAGATGGTTTATATAATGATTTTAATCATATAAAATCTAAATATATTGAATTAAAGGAAAAGTTTAGTGGTATTCATAACCAAGTACAGTCATTTATCTCATCAAATTTTGGAATACGAAAACGAGTTGAAGCACCACGTAAGAATGAAGAAAGTATATATAATGAATGTGATGGTAAAAATAGTTCTGATTCTGACGATGCAGATGAATCTCATAGTAAATGTCATAAAGATAAACAAGGAAATCAACTAATGAGAAGTGATCGTTTATGGGCCTACCTACTGGATGGTGAAACTGTACCTAATTTGAAAAAACTTGTTCAATTTGTTTTTGCCATTCCTGCTTCAAATGCGTTTTGTGAATCAGTTTTTAGCCACATGAAGTATTTATGGAATGACAATCGACGTAGAATGAAATACGATTTAGTTGGAGCTGAATTGAAGATCAAAATGAATAGTCATCATACATGTACACAATTTTATGATTATCTTTTGAATAAACCGGATCTTTTAAAACAGATTCGATCTTCCGATAAGTATAGTCATATTGCAAAAGTGCCACGACTTGTTTAGTACATTTCTTACCTACTATTTTTATACTTTACTTGTTTTGATTTATAATATTAATTAGCTATGTTTGATATTCTCTAATATTTTCTAATAATTGATTATGAAATAACTATTGAAATAAATTTTGTGAAAATGTCATCTTTTTTATTTTAACTCCGTTATCACAGAATTTTTTCATCGCTATCTCGAGTCGAAAAAGGAGAAGTATGCATTCAAGCGAATCGTTCAATCTTATCGGATCAAAGCTACCGAATAACTGTTGGATTTCAATGAAAAATATGCTAATTTTTCTCCTGATTCTTCTCCTGATTTAAAAAAAAAACTCTCCTGAAAAACTCCTGATTTTTTTCGAAAAATCCCTGATTTCTAAACTTTCGATTTGGCAACCCTGGTTCGAATCCAATGTCTTAAGAAATCATTATTGCCGTCTTGTAGAGCATAATCGAAAGTGTATGGAAACATATTTTGTTCAGCGAATAAGTGATTTAAATCGCATTTGATAATTGATGACAGAGGGATCACTAATAGACAGAGAAAGTTCCCCTATTTGGACCATGAGTTCACCTAACACGTATATCCAAACTGTCTGGCATATACGAAGTTAATTAAGACTAATTAAGACTACGCTAATAGATGTATCTTTTTCCATAATCGCGAATTTCTCATGTACAATACTTTTGGATATCAAACTTAATTAAAACCACACTATTTATAACGTCATCGCGTTACGAAAAATGAGTATTGTTTTTTTTTTACCTGTTGATCTCAGCTTTTTTTCACAAACAATAGATATCGAAAGCTAGTTTTTCATGGGCTATTTGATGCACGCGCTTTTATCCGAAAAAGATCGCGTTTTAAAATTATTTTGCGTAACGCGATGACGTTTTTTAATGTTTTCTACGTTTTCCATATGTGGCAAAAAATGTTTTCAGAGGATGATTTATTAACCAAAAATCAGTGTAAGCTATGAATGATGTATCTTTTTATTGATTACTAACAGATTGTCATAAGAATAAGGCTGATTGGCTTGATAAGTGTACTGCGTTCAATTAAAATTAAATTACCAATCTGAATCTGCTATCGTTTCAATGATATATACACAAGGTTGGAAAAACTCAAAATTTCAATTAACATTTTTTTCTCGAGGATTTATATATGGTTAGATAGAGCTCAAAAAACTGTGTAAGAAAATGCACCCTCAATTCTTTTTCCTCTTATATATTCATAAAAAACGTCAAAATACTTAGATCATTCTATACGAAATGGTCTCAGTAACAGAATGATCTCGGTATTTTGCGGTTTTTAATGTATATACAAGAGGGAAAAAATTCGAAGCACATTTTCTTATACAGTTTTTTGAGCTCTATCTAACCATATATAGATCATCGAGAAAAAAATGTTAATTGAAATTTTGAGTTTTTTCGACCTTCTACCCACATTACTATACATATTAGTCAAATTAGTTTGTCTTTTTTACAATTTTTTTTTGTATTAGAGGAATCAACAAACACAATGTTTCACATGTGTATGCTCTAAGTGGTAGAATAAAAATAATATCTTGTTTTGACAGAGGTGTATGTATTACAAAATGAAACATACAAAAAAAATGATTACAAAAGTTATCGTCATCGCGTTACGAAGCCGTCATCGCGTTACGTTAATCCAACTGATGACTTTTCAAAATAAGAAGTCTGTTCGAAGAATTTTTTTTCTTCATTGGATATCTCAAACTGTTGGCTACAAAACATGCATAGAACATTTCCTTGAATACAGTGTACATTCGCAGAAAAATAAAGAACGAACGTATCACCCTCAACTTTTTGTTCCGTGCGCGTCATCGCGTTACGCCATTTATTTTTGTAATCATTTTTTAACGGCTCACTCAAAGAAGCTCCAATTTTCACAGGTTATGGGGAAGACCGAGACATATCTTTCGATACAACACTAAAAGTTCTAGCTAATCTTATTATTGATAAAAGTTAAAAGTACTGTGGCCAAAGCGTCATCGCGTTACGCTCGAGAAAGCTGTTTAATGAACTACATACTAGTCAAAGTCTCGATTTTCCCGATGAATATGATGAAGTTACGGACGAAGAAGACAGTGCCGATGAAAAAGAATCAACCGATGAAGAAGAAAATATTGATGATTATGATGAAAATCAATACCTGGACATTCAGAATAATTTTACATTAGAAGAGATGGAAAATATAGTGGAATGGGTTGATCAACATCCAACATATAAATTTGCATCTATTAAGCATAGGTTTCGAAAAGTCAAATACATGCATTATATTACAAGATTTAGAGAATATATTAAAACAAATGGCAGAAGATTAGAAAAAGTTAAAAAAATCAAAGAATTTATGTGGAATGAATTTTATATCAAAAGAGCAATTGAAAAAGAAGCAATTCATGATAGTGATCTGGAACTTTTTGCAATTCAAAAAGCAAGAGAACTAGATTGGGATAATTTCAAAGCAAGTGATTCATTTATCAAGCTATTCAAGAAAGAATATCGAATTTCGTCAACAAGATACAACAAACTTATTACTCAAGTTTCTTCAACCAGAAATATTTGTAGTTTACAAGATACGTCAAACTTTTACTTTCGATTTGAATTTATGTTCTAATGTGATATATATGTGTGTGTATTTAGATACTTACGACTGGATCGAAAATCAAAGATCTTTAAATTTAAATTACTCTCCTCATCAAATTTTAAACAGTGACCATTGTTCATTTCAACAAGAATATATATCTCCAAGAACTCTTTCTTTTACTGGTGAAAGAACAACCGAAGTTGCTGTTAAAAGGAAGAATAATATAACACATTCTTACACCGTGCAGTCTATTACATCAGGTGATGGTCAGTTATTGAATAAATTCTTTCTTATTCTCTAAGAAAAAGAAAATGAATTCGGTACAAGAGTACGGAAGGATTTAATCATACCACCAAATGTTGTTGTACGAGCTTCAAAATCTGGAAAAAGTAGTGATGAAAAACATCGCACATTTTTAAATGAAGTTCTACGTCCTTTGATTGGGAAAAAATTCCTTCTTTTCCTTGATTTTTGGACAACTCAAGCTGATCTAAAAAAATTTAGAGCAGTATTTCCACATCAAGACAGTCAATTATTGATTTTCCCTAAAGGATCAACTTGTTATATTCAACCACAAGATCTGTCCTTATTTCGTTCATGGCGATTTATTCATGAAAAAATCGAGCATTATGTTCATATCAATCGAACAGAAATGAACTTAAACAATCGTCAGTATTTCATAAATATGCATTCTATCATTCACAATCAATTATCTGCTCCACAATTTAAAAATCTCATCAAATCTGGATTTGTGCAAGCGAAGATACCTAATGGAACAATTGGTGAAATTAACAAACCAAAGCACGTTTGCTTTAAATTCTATGACCTTTATTGTTCTGTTATTAAGTGTGAAGAACGAACTCTTCTCGTTTGCGCCTGGTGCAAAAAGCACATTTGTTATTATCATTTGATTGAAGACCTTCATCTCCATGTGCAGTACATCTTTTGAAATATTATTTTATATAGTTTATAAATTTCACGTAAAATAAAGCCAAGAGTATCGATGAATGTCCGATTTCTATGTATAATAAATAATATATTTCCTACTTGGCACTATTAGACCTCAGAAGAAGTTGTCTCTAGAAAGGTCTTGATACTGTTAATAAAACTCACCTAGATTTTGAAAACTCGTTTTCGAAAAATCTGACAATTAAATTGAACGATTGATATGACTAGTTCATCTATTATCATGCTTCTATACCTTACTAATACATAACTTAAAAATTGAATATCTCTGTCCAGGTACGCCATAGGCAGCTCATATTTTAAATTTGTTAGTTTCTCGTTGAAA